>JALBZB010000770.1:0-18607 GCA_038050625.1 Pythium sp. MPC-2022a | reverse complement strand
GTAGCGACAGGAACCATAACAGCTTTTCAATTCAGTTGCAATTTTACCGCGTTCGACACAAGTCTCCTTCCTCCTCCTTCCAAGTCGGGAGATCACTCCCTCGTCACACAATCGTGTGTGCCGTGTTTTTAGGACTGTCGTTGCACAGCGCCCCATTACAGTAAGAAAGTTCCTCATGCAGTGCTTCAACGCTATTGAAGAGGGTGCACAACACAGTGCCGTATGGATAACTTTCTCATGACCGTCTGCGATTGAGAAAATTCTCCAAATAATGAAGACGACAGCAAGAAGGCTATGTCTGACCCCAACGCCAAGGATAATGATCTTGCTGAAAATTAAGCGCTCCATCTTCTCTTGTGCATCTCTCACTTCCAAAATGGACACTGCTCAACCAAATCTCGATCAATTGAGCGACAGCGACAACGGCGACGGTCCGAGACGTGCTCCAGATATTGAAGACCTGCGCCTGCGTGAATATCGCTGCAAAGAAAACATTATTAATGCTGTTCAAGATTACCACGCGCGAGCAATGCGGAGCTTCAAAGTGATAGCAAGCGACAAGCGCCGGTACAAAGCCGTTTGCGCGGTGGAAAATTGCGGCTTTGTCGCCCAGTTTGCCTTCAAGGCGTCGTTCAAGCGTCCGTCCAAGTTGATACCCACTCCTGCCCGCCAGATCTGACGATTGGAGGAAACCGAAAATTCTGTACTGCAAAATACCTCGTGAAGCACATGAGCCTCCGCGAATTTTTCCTGAGCCACGGGCGCAATACTTTCCCAATACTCTTCAAGCGAAAGACTAAGGAGTTAGGATTGGGTCCGACCTACCTGAACTGCGTGAATGCTTGCAACAAACTCGTGGTGGAGATGTACGAAACGGATTACACCCAGTACCACAACCTCCCGTCGTACATCAATGAGTTGGTCAAGAATGAACACAAGGCAACCTGTGACGCGGCAGACGGAGTTTTCGTGCGACTGGCAATACTGTACAGAGAGGGCGTTCAATCGTTTTCTCATTACGCAAACCGCGGCTTGAGCATCGACGGGACATTCTTGAAGGCTTCCATAGGTGGAACGTTACTTGTCGCTTGCTTCCGGAACGGAAACTGCGAGCTTCAAAACGTGGGAGTTGCGATCGTGGCTATCGAGAACCAAGACAACTGGGAATTTTTCCTTCACTTCTTGATGAGCAACCTCGAATCACCTCCAGTATTCCTGATATCTGAGCGTGACAAAGGCTTGGTTCTGGCAGTCTTGTCTCTGGATCCAGTTCCTCATCATTTCCTATGCTTCCGTCATATCATAGAAAACTTCAACCGCAAGTTCAAGTCGAGACCTTTGAAGGATGTTGCGTGGGCACTGGCGAGATCGAGGACGGAAGTCCAATTTGAAGAGCACGCTCAAAGGTTGAGTAGCATGAACTTAAACGCGGCGCAGTGGCTCTTGGATGTCGGGAAGGAGAAGTGGTCACTGTGCTTCAGCCCATTTCCTCGCTATGGTACGCTGACGCCAAACAACGTTGAATCGGTCAATGGTGTCCTTCGCGGTATTCGCAAACTTCCGGTGTTGGACTGCCTCATGGTGATCGAGCGATACGTCGGAGCGAAATGGGTGACCTGCGGGAACATCGTCAAATCGTGGGGAGCGCTGACTCAAAGAGCATCCTCAAGGGTTACACAAAGTCTGAGTTCCGGCGACAACGTTCAAGTAATCCAGTACAGTGAGTCGTCATTTATTGTCGCGATGAAGGAGAAGCGCGATAAGCCTCCAGTGGAGTATTCTGTGCAATTCACTGAGACCCGGGCTGTGTGCACTTGCGGATTCGAAGAAGACATGAGGGCCCTGTGCACTCATTCGCTGTTGTGCTTACGAAAAGTCAATCGGGGAGAAAAGAAGCAGCGATTTTTCAATGACTCATGGCTGGCAATCACATATTCGTCTGGGTATAAGCAAGGCAAAATTGGCAAGATGTCACCGTCAGTCCTGAAGCGTCGCTTCAGGAGTGTGCGTGCGCTCCACCAAGAATCACCAAACGCAGAGGACGTTCGAGAAAGCATCAGCGTCGCGAGAGCCAAGCAGCGTCGTTGGCTTTATGCACATCCGAAAACAAGAAGCATCGATGCTCCACCTGTGGCGAGAAGAGACACGACAAGCGTCGTCACCAGTGCCGAGAGGTTCAGAACTGAAGATCTTGAAGAGAGGGTGAGCTCTATTCATAGCTGCGTATTCGCTGGACTTAGCAGGATTGTATCCGTAGAAGTTCATCTTCATAATACACTCGTCTACATTTTTTGCGCGTATAAATTGGGCACTTTACCCATGTGTCATGGTCTCGTCCCAGGAGATCATCCAACTTCAACCTTGGTGTTAGTCACTCACAATCACCACACAGAGTCAGATGCAAAAAGGTAGTGATGTGACTAGACTCTGTACACCTAGAGCTGCTTAGATTTGAGGTTTCGGACATTTTGGACATATCGAACCTCTTTCTAGAAGGAGCATCCGCCAATTGGACTTAGTGTACTGGCGCCTAGCCTGACTCACTCTTCACACGGTCCGGTCGCCTTTGGCAGTTCTACAGTTGTGTGGCAAGGAAAAAAGACCATTCGTAGTATATTGCACCAGGAGGGGATCGAACCCTCTATCTCCTGTGCGGAATCACAGGGCTCTACCGACTGAGCTACTGGTGCGTGTAATATATCAAGAAAATAACTACCTATCTATGACCGACATCGTAATATTCCCATTCCTTCCTGTTTTGGAATCTAATGTGTATTTTTCTAATCTGTCTGTAAAATATCTGGTTATATTACAAAAAGCGCAAATTTTATATTTAAAGTTTGAAAAGGCGTAGATTTTATA
The DNA here is from genome assembly GCA_038050625.1 of Pythium sp. MPC-2022a. Lineage (NCBI taxonomy): Eukaryota > Oomycota > Peronosporomycetes > Pythiales > Pythiaceae > Pythium > Pythium sp. MPC-2022a. The sequence continues at coordinate 15,745 of JALBZB010000770.1, read as the reverse complement.
TTCCCCCTTTTCAAAAACTGCTGCGTTTTCAGCACCAAATGATGGCTCAAATAAATGTGTCTAAAGAGGCAAACAAGTGCCAAAATCTCTGAGCGTCAAATCTGCAACTATCCACACCAAAAAGTGCTTTATTCAGCATCATAGGCGAAATTGGAGTTTTGATCGCTCGGCCAGATTGGTTTAAAATGCACTTAGAGTGCGTAAATTTTGCTACAAGTCGGTTATAAATGATCCCTGACGCTTGGTATCCTTAGCGCACCTTTCAGACATCGAATTCAGCAAATCTTGGAGTACCTGTCGGTCGAGATCCTCCCATGCCTTAAGAACTGCACGTTCAAGGGCCTTCTTCAAGCTAAATTGACGTGCGTTCGCGTACACAGCACGCGTCATGATCCTCCAGAGGTACTCAATGGGGGTTAGGTTGGGGGACATTGCCGGCCACTCCATGACGCTCACATTGTTGCGCTGGAGCCAGTGCTTGGTGATGTCCGCTCTGTGGCTTGGCGCGTTGTTATGCTGAAATATATGGCTGTTGCCGTGCTTTTCCCTGATGAACGGAAGTAAGTGAGTTCGTAGTGTGTCAATGTAGCTTGGGGCGTTTTGATTCTCGTCTACAAACTTGAATTGCGTTTCTCCCGCTGCTGAGAAGGCATTCCACACCACGACCGATCCGCCGCCCGAGTGCCGCTTCACCATGACCTTGTATGGATGCTTCGAATTGTACCAGTACCTCTTCAACCCGTCGTGGTCATCCAAGCTCCATCTCTTTTCGCCAGAAAAAAACACTTTGGCCCATTGCTCACTCGTCCAGGTCGCTTTGTCACACGCCCACAGAAGATGGGTACGTTCGTGTCGCGAGTTCATCTGAGTTGACTGCTTTATTTTCTTCCACTACATATATGGGTGGTTGCGCAAGACGCGCTGAACTCTGATTTGTTTCGTGCACTGGCATCTCCTGCGCTTTTTTTACTCTTCGTTACGAAGCGAGCGAGCTGGCGTGTCCACCGCTCAGTCACTTTCTTGGGCCTCCCTGGTCGCATTTTTGCTTTTTCGCCGCATTTTCCGCTTGTAACACGACTGATGCTTGATTTGCTTCGCTTGACACGTTGGGCGATCTCCGTGGACGCGACACCTGTCACATGAAGCTCTTGAATGACCCGCACTTCGGCTTCGGACAGCTCTTGACCCTTTTCCATCTCAAACACGCTACTTTTGCAATGAACACAATGTACGACCAAATGCCCACGATGTGTTTAATCTATTTTATCAGTCTAAGCATAATATTTCCCATCTTTACTCTTTTAAAGCCAATCTGGCCGAGCGATCAAAACTCCAATTTCGCCTATGATGCTGAATAAAGCACTTTTTGGTGTGGATAGTTGCAGATTTGACGCTCAGAGATTTTGGCACTTGTTTGCCTCTTTAGACACATTTATTTGAGCCATCATTTGGTGCTGAAAACGCAGCAGTTTTTGAAAAAAAAAAAAAATCGAGTTTCTATACTTTTGGCGGCGCTTTTAAAGCAATTTTTTGTGCAATATAAAGATCAGATCAGATGTTGTCGGTCACAATGTTACCCGACCCAGATCTGAGTCGTCCAGCTGTGTGGTCAAATGGGTTCAATTTTCTTGTTGATGAAATCGGCGGCTCATTCCTCAAGCCGCTCCAACAGAATGAGAAGAAGACAATCGGCGCTGCAACAGCTCGCACCTTCCCTCCTGACTCCACCACCACCCTCGCATCAACAGCAGCTGATGCTCGCGAGCGTGCGCGTCGTGTGTCGTGCGCTGCCGAGCATCGACGCGCTCCCCCACGTCGCCACCCTCCTGGACGAGTTCCTCGACTACTCGACCAAGTGGTCGCTCATGAAAGCAACCTCGTCACGCGACCTCCGCTTGTTACATCGAGTCATCACTGCTGTACGCGCTCAGAAGTACTCGCGTCACGCAGTCGTGGACCTCGAGATGCTGATGCACGTACGCGCTGCGATGCGCATCGCGGCCAGGAACGGTGATCTACACGCCATGGAGCTCTTGCTACCGCTGTACCCTGGTGTGCTGGACGAGAAGATGATCGAGGATGCGTCTGGGGATGGCCACATGCACGTGCTACTGTGGATCTACTCGCGCCTCCCACAGAGCGCGCACGAGTGGTTTGAATCCAACGATTTCTTGAATGCGGCGACAGCGAACGGCCACTTGGAGGTCGTCAAGTGGCACTTCTCCGTGCGTACCAGCGATTGTGATATGCCGGCGATGCACCGCGCGGCGGTGCACGGCCACTTAAAGACCGTCCAGCGGCTGCACGAGCACTCGAATGCCGGCTGCAATGACGAGACCATCAACTACGCAGCGGAAGCGAACCGACTGAACGTGGTGCAATTCCTACACACGAACCGCACGGAAGGTTGCTCTGTGAAGGCGATCAATAGTGCAGCGGGGAATGGACACCTTGAGATGGTTCAGTGGCTCTTAGAAAACCGGAAAGAGGGGATGACCGCCAAAGCAGTGGAAAAAGCTGCGGAGAACGGACACTTGGAGATCCTGCAATGGCTTGACGAGCACTGTAGCAACAACACGACCAGCGGGCTCTGGACCGCTCAGGCGATAGATGCCGCTGCTACAAACGGGCATTTCGCGACCGTGCAGTTTCTCCACAGCCGCCAAGGCCACGGCGGGTGCACCAACCAAGCGATGAACCGCGCGGCGGCAGGGAACCACCTGGAGATCGTGCAGTTTCTGCATTTCAACGTAATCCGAGGCGCCGGCTGCACGACGCTCGCGATGAACGCTGCGGCAGGCGCCGGCCACTTGGAGATGGTGCAATGGCTGCACGCGAACCGCAAAGAAGGCTGCACCACCGCAGCGATGAACAACGCGGCAGCGAACAACCACTTGGAAATCGTCAAGTTCCTTCACGAGAACCGTGATGAAGGATGCACCACAAGCGCTATGGACAAGGCGGCGGAAGCAGGTCATCTCGAGGTCATACAGTGGCTCCATGTGAACCGATCAGAAGGCTGTACAACCAGTGCGATGGGTGCGGCAGCCAAGAACGGATTCTATGAACTCGTCAAGTTCCTGCACGAGAACCGCAGCGAGGGCTGTACGACTGAAGCCATGGACGGGGCGGCAGCGAACGGCCATTTGGAAATCGTCAAGTTCCTCCATGAGCACCGGAGCGAGGGCTGTTCAGTCATGGCGATGGACAAGGCTGCTGCAGCAAACCACCTGGGCGTCGTCAAGTGGCTCCACGAAAATCGCAGCGAGGGGTGTACTGTGATGGCGATGGACGAGGCGGCCAAAGAGAACCACCTTGAGGTCCTCCGATTCCTCCATGAAAACCGATCCGAGGGTTGTACGGTACGTGCGATGAACATAGCGGCGCTCGCGGGCCATTTTCGCGTCCTCGAGTTCCTGCGCGTGCACCGGAGCGAAGGCTGCGGACCCAGGACCCACGTCGTGTGCGCCGCATACAAGCTCGAGGTGCTCCAGTGGGTGTTTCGCCACTACGCGCACGTTCTGGACCGCAGTGCTGACGCTCGCCAAGACGCACTGCACAAGCACCACTTCCACATCGTCCAGTGGCTCAGTACGCTCTAGTTTACCCTCAAACCCTTAGGCACTCTGTATCACTCATATAAAAGAGAGCATTCGCCAAGGTACTAGTAATGAAAGGAGCGCTTGTATGTTGAAACACGAGTATATTTCACGACAGAGTACTAAAGAGACAGCTGGCAGGTAAAGAGAAAATACGACGACAGTACACCAGAGTACTACTACGAGTAGCAGAGTGTGTCTACCCACCCTAGAAGAAGCCCTTGTTGTTGACCTTGGCCGGGTGGTGCGCCATGATAAACACGAGGTAGACGCCAGCGCCGACGATCGCACCGAGCGTTGGCGCGATGATCGGGATCCAGAAGTAGTAGTCGTGTGCCGAGAAGATGCCATCGTAGCCCATGAGCGTGAGCATGATGCGCGGGCCAAGGTCGCGCGCCGGGTTGAGCGCCGCCGACGAGATCAGCGAGAACGACATGCCGATGCCGACGACGAGGATGCCCACGCAGCTCGGGAAACTTGGCACGACCGTCGGGCGGTTCTTCTCGTCCACGAACGACAGCAGGCAGCACATGAGCAGCGCAGTAGCGCAGAACTCGGTCAAGAACGCCGACGCGTTGTTCACGAACTCGTTCGGGTGCGTGTGGAAGATTACGTTCGTCGTTTTCTTGGTCGGGTCCGCCAGGTGGATGATCTGGTAGTACATGGCGTATATCATGAGCGACGCGAAGAACGCGCCGAGCGTCTGTGAGATCACGTACCCGGGCACTTTCTTCCACGGGAACACGCGGTAGAACGCGAGCGCGACCGTGATCGCCGGGTTCAGGTGGCTGTGGCTCACGCCGCCGCCTACGTGCATCGCGAGCATGACCGCGACACCCCAGCCGAGCGTGACACTCACGTAGCTTCCAGCGGTGGCCTTGGACAGGATCACCTGCGCGTTCACGCCGAGCCCGAACGCGCAGTAGATGAACGTGCAGAGGAACTCGGAGAGGCACTCACGCACGTGCTGGTTCTTGACGACGAACGGGAACTGTGGCGGCGCCGGCGCGTGGCCGTGGCCGTCCTCCTGGATGTCCTTCTGGGCTTCCTCGAGCATGTGGTAGTCGTTCGAAGGGCGAGTGGCGTCCGTCATGGTAGAAGACTGAGTCTGAGGTTGGTGGAGGTACTGGAGGTTGTTGGTGGTGGTGTGTGACTCGAGGCAAATTGCGGAATGAGCTCTCCTCTGATCGGTGGGGCTGGCACAGGACAGGACAGGATAGCAGGGCAGAGCAGACAGACGACAGTCAGCTTATTAACAGAGCGTTGCTGCCTAGGCAGACTTTGATAGGGAGCAGAGACCGCTCCAACGTGCACGTTTGCACCGGCATCCGCTGTGGCGACAACACCCAAAGTTCAACTTGGGTTTGTTGAAGCACCGGTTTTGACGGAAAGAAGTCGAAAGAGGATTATTTAATCATCCAAACGAGAACCAAATCTGAATTTTACTGCACAAGGCTGGTGTAGCGCTTGGATTTACTGCCTACTGGTCCAGACCAGCTTTTAATTGAGAGCTAAAGAAGCTGCCAGTGATCATGGGTGGCCATAGGATATCCTGTCACTCTAGGTGGTGAGGTATTGTCGGGCGTAAAAGCTGCCTAAAACCAGCTCAATTCCTTGTGTCGTCATTTGGCAGTAAAATTCAGAGTTGGTCTTCGTTTGATACATATAACCTCTTTTGGCATGATTTATGTAGAGTTGCCTTTATTTGACACTTCCTCTTTTTGGCGGGGTCGATTTGCCTAGTTTTGGCAAAATCGGGAAGGATGATGGGGCGTCGCAGGTCCTGAGTGAGCCGCTGGATCACGCCAAGAGAACGACAGCAGAAGGCGGGCGCGCCTAACGCCATTCACAACAGAACAGCTCTCTCCTCCTTCCTTTTCTGAGCTTCTGATATCTTCACTCGTGAGTGCCACCGACATACACATTCATTTGTGAGTCCGGGTTCATTCTGGAATAGCAAAATCTGACCAGCAGGCAGGTTTGATCATCAAGATGATGGTGAAATACTGAACTTCACGAATGTTCACATTCTTGTGAAGTTGACTCACGATGGTGCAAATAGATATAGTGCCACGCAAAAATCGGTCCATATTATTATAAAAATGCGCTGTTGTGTTGTTAAATGATGCAAAGGAAGCGGGCGGCCAGGATCTTGAAAGGTTGTGGATCAGAAGCTGCTTCGCTTGATGTTGATTTTAATTCCCACACGCGCCTGTGCGAACGCTCTCTCGCTCGCTCGGTTGGTTGCTGATTGGATTATTTTATCACGCCATCGGCGCCGCGGAAGGCGGCTGTGGGCTGGAGCAGGTCATCCTACTTGAACCTGCCCTTTCGAGGTTGAAGAGATCTTGTTGACGAAACAAAACCCTGAGAAGACCTCTTTATTTGATCAATCTATTTGTTTACTTTTCAAGGTTCTCGTGTATAATCATATACAGTATTATATTTACTGAAGGGAGAACAAACAGGGTATCTGCAAATTTGATAATGATACTCACTAAAAATATAGTACTATAATGTATTAAAGGGTTTATTGACAAAAGGTAAAATTACACCAGATGGTGTGTTCAATTGATGTGTGGTGTAGGATTGCGAGTCACCAGAACAACGCGATGCGCTTCTCAAAGAACGCAACAAGGTTCTTTTTTCCACATACAAAAGAAAGCTCCAAGACCTCTTTCAGAGAGGACACCATTCCGCCCTCTCTCGTGCTGCTTGGCTGTCATTGGCAGCGCGGTGCCGCAAGTGTGGCATGTACGTACGAAAGTCGCGCACGAAGCGAGGGTGGTGACAGCCTTGGCATCATCCTTGCCGCTGTTTCAAGTTTACTTTACACATTTGAGTTCAGTTTTAAAATGCGACCACTATTGCAGTGAACTGCTATCTATGGTACGCTCGGAGTGAGCAAGTGGCAGTGATGAAGTCTGCCAGCTTGTCACGCTGGTGACAATCGCCAAATAAATGAATGTGCATTCACTGCGTTTGGTTTTTAGACTGGAGCATTAGGATTGGGTGGTTCTGTAACATCTATTTGCCCAAGCGTAAGCTGAAAAAATCGTGAGATTATGCTGTCTTTGTTTGCGCCATGGGAGATTACTCACGCATGCGGCAGCCCTGGGTGTCATCAAAGGCCAAATGTCAAAGGTCTACTGTCTCAACCTCTACGACAGAGGAACACGAACTCAACTGACAACACGCACACGCCTAGCGTAAGTTATGATAAGGCGCAAGAGAAAACAAGCAGAGCCCATGAGGATTGCCACAGCACAGCTTGGCATCCGAGAGCTGGCTTAGCCCGACCCTTGGCCCCAGTGAGTTGCAGGTGAATAACAGCGCACAACAGGGCACGACAGGGCACTGGAACATGCACATAGACGGATATTCAGAGAATATTGTCACCCGCGCTTGCACAGTCTGGACAGAAAGCTGGTGCGTGCAGTGGACTGTTTCTGACCTGGAGTCGACTGATGTGCTGATCTCCTGGACTCCTCTCCTTTCTTCGCAGCACGTGAGAGCAGAACTTCAATAAGGAATGGCTACATGCGTTGTGTGTTTCATCCAACTGGGTTGCGTTGCAAATGGTATTTGCCATTTTAAGTCGCCGTTAAAATGCGAAAATGCAGCTGTGCTCACGAGTGGAATGAAAAGTGATTTTTCATTTGCAATCTCAACGCCGCCGCCATCCTCCTCCTTCAGTGACATTGATGAATGAATAAAAGTGCCGGACTGAATGGTCTATGTGTGTTGTCCGTGGTGTGAAGCCAAGAAGTTTGTAATAAGTACGCATTGTAATCAGGATCCAATGGTGACATCCAGGTCAGGACCTAACTGGCATCGACTCGCAGTAAAGTAAGAGATTCCACGGTCAGAAGGGATTCCAGGGTTGCTTCGGTGCATACTCCCCTGCTTCTCTGGCACACTTACGAATGACTGTACAGTACTCTCACGACGTACAGATACATACACATGCACACAAAAAGGCTCCTGCTATTAAAGCAAAACATACAGCAAGCATGAGGACGCACACAGTTCTGCGTGGTTGTGGATCTAAACTGACTCGATTGACTGACTAGCTGGCCTTTCTGCACTCACAAATGAGCCGTTGGGCTGGCATGTGAACTTCAACGAAGAGACCTTTTACGTAAGATAGCTACACTTTGTTGTGGTGTGGTCCAGAGATGACAAATTGGCTGGCACCCTGCAATATGATCATCACCAGCACTGCTTGAGCCTTCCCACACCAATCAATCCTCTATCTGCACACAGTATCACGAACAAGAGCTGTTACTGTGCGCAACAGCTCTATAAATGGTCCCGTGAGTCTACTGCGTTTGCGTGGCTGGTTCTGATCAGCAAATGATAGATAACCCCCACTTAACTTTCCATGAGAAGGAGCGTCTGAAATAGATGCTCAATTGAGGATGCTTCGGCCACTCAGTCAACCAAGTTACTTGTATTTTTGTGTCGCACAATATTGCACACACAAACCGTCTTCACTTTGCTCATCAAGGCATGGTAGCGCTCCCGCTGAGCAAGTACTGGGGTCCCTTGCTCCAAAAATGGGACGCGCTGCACGTCGAACGCCACGGCAAGTATTCCATCGAGCGCTTGTGTCAGTACAAAGTGTACTGCGAGCGCACGAGCCTCTTTAGCGTGCTTGCGGTGCTCATGCTCACGCCACTGCCCTGCCTTACGGTCGCTGTCCTCGCCGACTTGCTGCCTCTCGAGTCGCTGGGACGAGGTATCGCGCATAGCCAGTTGTTCTGGGCCCATCTTTTGCTCATGTCATGGCTGATCCTGTTTGCAGTGATGAAGCAGTGCCGCCACTTCATCGTGCGCCTGCTGATGGGGTTGACTGAGATCATCATCATGTCGTTCTTCATCGCTGCCGGCGCCACTGCTTCAGCGCTGTACATCTCGGCACAGGTCGGATACCCGCTGCCGCTTACGATCGAACTCGAGTCCCCCACTGCTTTCGTGTTGCTCGTCGCAGCGATGATCGGGCTCTGGGGCAAGCACCTTCAGAGGAACAAGGCTCTCCAGCGAGAGCTGGGCAACTACGTGCTTGTCATTGTGATGCAGCTCGCGTTCACGTACGTGTACCCAGCGTACAACTTTGTGTTCCGAAAGCTGAATCCTGTCTAGCAAGCTACGTTCACGTTGCTGCTGCCAATGTTCAAGATCATCGCGAAGAACTGGGTGATTTTCTTGCTGCAGAACCTCGAGGACCTCAAGCCCGAGTTCATCATCTTCAACATCGAGGTCTTCCACACTCTCTTTGTCTCCAGCTACATGCAGAGTGCCGCGTCATTCCACACGACGGTGATTCTCATGGGCACCGACTTCTCCTTCGGCGCGCTCGCGCTGCGAAGGATTTTCAAGACCATCCGGAAATTCCACGCGAGCATGGACATGACATTGGCGAGTCGCCATAACCGTGGATCCCTTGAGAGAGTAAAAGACAACCGCAAGATCGCGGATGCTGCTGATATCGATGGTCGTACCGCAATGCAATGGCAGGAAATTCATTTTGTGGAAGTCACGATCTACTTGTTAGAAACCAATCCAAAGTTGCTAAAGAGCAAGACCATGAGCTTGTACTCCCAGGCAACGATATGTCGAATCAGCCTAATCCAACCAAACCAAGTAGCAACAGCAACGCAAACTCAGGCTCACCATGCTAGCAAAATGATCAAGGTGTCCACGAAATTCATCCGTGAGAGCCAAAGCTACTCACCATGTGTCCAATAATTGGCGGGCAACAACAGCAATGGCGACGAGGCTCTCAAAGTTCACAATACACTCGGTCCGACGCTTCCGCAGTTGCAGAGCATGATGCAGCCGCAACTGGGACGGTTGCACTCGATCCGAATTCAACTCAACAGTGTCAAACCCGCAGCGAAGCTCTCAAAGCATGACAAAGCGCTCATTTCCACGCTCAGCGGCCACGATCGACTGCACTACGTGCAGCACGTGCTCCGGCTTCTGTTCTGGGCCAAGTTCATCCTGCTCGTCGAGTTTACGGAGGTGGTGGTACCCATTGTCTACAGTAAGGTTTGCAGTAGGCCCTTGCTCTTGATTCCTGTAGAGAGACTGACTGACGAATGTGCTATATTATATTATCGACATCTAGGTATCTACTTGGCGCTCGTGTTCCAGCTCCCCAACAAATTGTACCATTCCCAGCTCAAGGACATCGACGCCGCCACGTTACAGAAAAACATCTTGCACATCCTGCTCTACGCGCCGCTCGAAGCGTTCTCACTGCTTTGTATGGTCGTAATGCTGCAGCGCAAGCTCAAGATCTCGACGCTGAAGCACCTGGCGTTCATGTTCGAGTCGCAGTGGCCCGAAGTACAGGCGAGGCTCATTCTCTGGTTCGTCTTCTCGCTCCAGTCCATGGTGGTGCACTACGGCGTGGACTTCATCTTCAAGTTCGCGTGGCTCAACCAAGCTCCCACCAGTATTAGTAGTGATGGCAGTAGTGGTAGTAGTAGTGGTGGTGATAACCAGTGAAATCCATTCCTCAACACACCCGGGTCCCCCAATGATCAACCAGCCAACCTACCTTGAGCTCTCAAGATTGCACAGGAGAGTGCGTAATTAACGGCTGCCCTTGGGTATTTATACCAAAGGACTGGATACGATCTCGCTTTTTCTAAGCGCGTTGTCCAACTATTTTCCGCTCTGTCCATTTTGAAAAGCAACTCCTAGCTGCTGCATATGGTGAATGGAAGAAACTTGAAGGTTTCGAGCAGGACACACACACACACGATGGAACTCGTTCGAACCGCGAGGAACTGCTTCGCGAGCCTGGAAGAACGATGGGAGTCCTGACACGTGGAGCGCCAGGGGAGGTACTCGGTCGAGCGCTTGGTCACGCTCCAGGGCTACGTCAAGTGCACGAGCTTGAAGAGAGCAGCAGTCATGTTGGCGTTCACGCTACTGCCCTGTCTAACTGCCACTATCATCCCGGGCTTCATACCGCTCCGGCCGCTAGAATTGGGCATCAAGCACAGCCACATGTTCTGGTTCCGCACCGCGTGCTTCATGTGGTACATCTCGTTCACGATCTTGGACCAGTACCGGCACTTTATCGTGCAGCTGCCCATGAGCTTTGTGAAATTGGTGATGGTGGTGTTCTTCGTGTCGGCAAGTTCCGTATTAGCTACATTCGGGCTCGCGTGCCAAATCGGATTCCCCGTGCCGTTCTACATGGCTGCGGCCACACCCGTCTGGTTCGCGGGTCTCGCGCTCACCGTCGCGGTTGTCTGGGGAAATTTTCTCAAAGGCAAGCGGTCGCTGCAGCGCCAAATCGCCCACTACACACTCGTGGTGCTCTTTCAAGTCGCGCTCACCCTGGTGTACCCAGTGTACACATTCCTGCTCAAGCAGCTCTCCACATACCCGCAGGCTGCCTGTGCGTTCCTACTCCCAGCGATCGAGCTCTTAGGAAAGAACGTGAAGAACCGTAGGCTGCCCGACGTCGAAGATACCAAGCCCGAGTTCAGCATCTTCAACATTGAAGTCTTCCACGCGCTCTTCGTCGCGTGCTGTCTGCAGAACGCGTCGTCCTACAGCACCATGATCGTGCTCATGACCATGGATTTTGTATTCCCCGACATGTCGCTGCGCAAGATCAAGCTCGTGATCGACGAGTTCGAGAGCAGCGTCTTTGGCAAGCTCTTGGCTCGAAGCGTAAGCGAAAACAGCAGCGGTGGCAGCGAGATAGCTGCCCTGTGGCGCAGCATCGACCTCATCGAGGCCGCGATCTTCCTGCTCGAGACCGATGCTGCGAACATCCAGCGCCACCGGAGCATCCGCTTCCAAGCACAAGAACATGATGAGTCGAGTGTACCCGGCGGCCTTGATCCCCACCATCGGACCGTTCTTTGCCTCCTTTCAGAAATCCGAAGAAAGAGTTGCAGCAGCACATCGATGAAACAAATTCGTTTCTCTACAGCATCCACTACTACTACAACTACAAGCACTACTACTACGAAAGTGAAGCCACTGATGGCAAAGTCACTACGCGTAGTGATACGCCAAAGCACAAGTCGAGCAACTGTTCATCCACTGAACGAAGGCAACAACACCACAAAGTCAGAGTCAAAACCAGTGGAATCAGAGTTCTGCGATCTCAGTGACGAGGCGAAGCGAGCCATCCTGAGCCTCGACGACGAGTCCCGCGTGCGCTACGTGCAGCACACCCTCTGGCTGCTCTTCTGGAGCGAGTTCCTACTGCTGATCGAGTTCACGGAAGTGATTATCCCGATCGTCTACAGTGCGTATATGTACATTGTGTTCCAGTTCCCAAATCGCGTCTACTACGTGTAGCTTGGAAAGAATATTGCGAACCTGATGACCTACGCACTGCTTGAAGCCATTTCGCTGGTGCTGATTGTACTGCTGCTCCGCTACAAGCTGCACATCTCCGCGCTTCGGCAGCTGGTGTTTGTGTTCGGAACCCAGTGGCAACAAGTTCAGTCCAAGCTGATCTTGTGAATCGCATTCATCTTGCAATCGGTGCTGGACCACTACGGCGTCGACTATACGTTCAAGTTCCCCTAGCTTCACCACCAGCACTAGTTAGTAGCGTCAGCATGATGGCAGTTTGAGCTGTTCGGCTGAGTTCGAAAGAGCTTTTCGAAGAATCTCAATAGTACCCGACTCGAAATATCGGCACGATGCAAATCCGTCCTCATCACTAAAGCAGCATGGGGGTAGTCCCACAACCTTCTCCTCGTTATTGGTCTGCGCAGGTAGATTTCGACACACATCTCATAGGAACCTCACCCTATCATTGTTTCAGGAGGCTGGATTGTCTGATCCTACTTGTGAACAAAATAGCCAGGCCAGATTTTGTGCAGTCCGTCCTCTAAATTCGGTTCTACAAACTTCAGCTCTCAATGTGAACAGAACACACAAAAAGGTTCACTCGTCACTCCAGATTCGTTACTTCAGTTTCGAGTTTAGTGGCTAAACTTGGCCAAATATATGTGATCTCACACCTCAGGTCAGCCAGGCGAAGCTCAAAAGAGCGGCGTCCATAAACTTAGATGCGCGGGTCAACTTTGCAGCCTGCTGTTTACTTCGATAACTCCATTTCGCGGCTGCAAACACCGACCATGACACATCGGCTGTTCAGTCACAACAGGGTCGACCATAAGCAAAACAGAGCGAGTTGCCCATGATACGCGTGCTTCGAGCAGTTAGTGCGCGTATAGTCAGTGCGTGGGAGTACATCCAGGTGGAGCTCAATGGCAAGTACTCGGTTGAGCGGCTGTTCCACCTCAGGGTGTACTGCGAGCGGACCTCTTCTTGGCGCGCTTTGGTGATCCTGTTCTTAACTCCACTGCCCTGTCTCGCGGTTGTCACGAGCACAGAGCTGATCCCACTCGAGGCGCCAGAGAGAGGACTCCAGTACAGCTTCACATTCTAGATCCGAGTGTTCCTCACGACATGGCTGATGAACTTCACAGTACTCGAGCAGTGCCGGCACCTGATCCCTCGACTGCCGATGCTCACGCGCCAGAACCTGCTCGTGTCGCTCATCTCGTCCAGCGGTGGTACGTGCATCGCGGTTGGGCTGTCGTACATGATCGGGTATCCGCTGCCGTTCCTCGTCGCGCTGGGCTCTCCTGGGGTCTGTGTGCTGCTACTCTCTGCAGGAACACTTCTTTGGGGGAGGCACATCCGAGGCAATCCGACGCTGCAGTCAGAGCTCAAGAACTACGTGCTCGTTGCCACCGGCCAGCTCGCGATGACCTACGTGTACCCGGCATACAACTTCGCGTTCGTGAATCTGTCGTCGTCGTCGCAGACCGCATTCGCGATGTTACTTCCGATCATGAAGATCGTCGCAAAGAACGGCATGAGCCACCTCTTCCGTACGATGGAGGACTTCAAGCCCGAGATGGTGATCTTCAACGTCGAGATCTTCCACGCGCTCTTCGTTGCCTGCTGCATGCAGAGCGCGACATCCATCAACACGACGATCGTGCTCATGGCGACGGATTTCTTCCAGGCATGTCTGTCCCTTTACGATGTTGACCGGGTACTGAAAGACATCCACAAGGTGGTCACTGACACGCTTAATATCGTCAGAAGTAGGTACAGCAGTCAAGAGCTGACACAAGCCAAGCGTACAACGCTACGTGACTGGTGTACACTCGACCTCGTGGTGCTGATCGTTCAGAGCGACTCGAAGATGCAGGATATGCACACGTTTTTCCGCTTCGAGTCGCAAGTCAAATGGGCGAGTGTGTATAGAGCGCATTCACGCAACAGCAAGAGGTCGACAGCAACCACCACTTCAGAGTCCAGGAATCGAGTACTTCTAGTGAGAGCTCAGTCGAGAAATGCTGTCATGCCCAGCAAACTTGCTCCCACAAATACTTCAAATCAAGCTGAAGGCGAGATGGCGCAGGCGGGCTCAGGTGGACCAGACTCTGCGCAAGAGCGGAAGCCACGGAAGTTGTCGTTCGCGCTCCTCTTTGCGGATACAAACTCGTTACTCAAGCCTATCGAGGAAGAGCAACGCTTCATCGAGGCCATGACTGAAGAGAACAAAGTGCTCTTTGTGCAAAAGACACTTCACCTGCTGCACTTGACCGAGTTCCTGCTCCTGATTGAGTTCACGGAGGTGATCATCCCCATCGTCTACTGTGAGCAAAACGAATGTGTGCGCAGACATCAATGTATGTATGTGCTTGGCTCCCTAACGGTTTGCTTTTTGTGCCCGTAGGTGTGTACCTTATGACAGTCTTCAACATGCCGAACCGAGTCTACTACTCGCAGCTACGGGATATCGACAACGTCACACTGGTAGGTGACATCGGCAACGTGCTCATTTACGCGGCACTCGAAGTGCTCTCGTTCCTCTTTCTGAGCTTCATGGTGCACCGCAAGCTCAAGGTTTCGCCTGTGCACCAGCTGGTGTATGTACTTGCGACCCAGTGGCAGTTCGTGCAGTCCAAACTGATTTTGTGGGTCGTCTTCTCGGTGCAGACGACATTGCAGCACTTTGGCGTCGACTACAGCTTCCAGTTCGCGTGGTTACATCCCCAGAACCCAGCTCCATAGTAACAGAGAGGTACTGTGGGAGGGCTTCGATCAGAGTAGCTACGAAGAAGATAGTAAGGACTTCATCGCAGTAAACTTTTTCTTCTCTGACCTGGGTTTCAACGTCACCCTCAAGCTATTCTTGTGTGTCATTCGCTGGCTGAAATAGTTCCTTATCGGACTGACAGCGAATTACAAAACGGCAGCACGATCGATAGAGCCAACTCGAGGGCCGCTATAATTTTATCCGAAATCAAGTTGGTCATGTCCAGGCGACAATGTGCCAAGATTGTTCATGCATGGGAGGGGTGAGAGGTCGAGCTCCACGGCAAATACTCAGTCGAGCACATGCACAACCTCCAGCGCTACTCCCAACGCACAAGTCATAAGCACACTTTGCTCGCGATGTTCGTGACCCCTCTTCCGTGTCTGCTGTGCGTCGTACTGTGCAACTTGATCCCGCTCGAGGCCTCGGTGAAGGGGCTCGACCATAGTCACACGCTCTAGCGGCGTGCGTTCCTGATCATGTGGTTCATAGGCTTTACGGTGTTGAAGCAGTGCCGTCGCTTCATTCCAGCGTTATTCATGACTGTGATGCAAAACTCTCCAGTGACGCTTTTCGCAGCAATTGGGGCAACAACTATTGCGTTTGGTTTGTTGGGTGCGATCGGATACCCGCTGCCATTCACAATTTGTCTCGGATCACCTAGGAGCTCGGTGCTTCTCATCACTGCGTCTGCGTACATGTGGGGGAAACTCGTGCGTGGGAACCCAGGAATCCAGCCCGACATCCTCAATTACGTGCTTGTCGTGATCGTTCAGGTCGCGCTCACGTACATCTACCCAGCGTACAACCACGTATTCATCGGGCTCACGGATTTATCCCAGACAGCGTCCGCATTACTACTCCTAGTCATGAAAATCGTCGCGAAGAACTGCCTCGGCCACTTCTTTTGCAACATGGAGGACTTCAAACCCGAGGTCATGCTCTTCAACGTCGAGGTCTTCCACGCGCTCTTCATCGCGCGCTGCATGCAGTAGTCGAACCCGATCCACACGACAGTCGTGCTCATGCTTGTGGA
>JALBZB010000769.1:0-18610 GCA_038050625.1 Pythium sp. MPC-2022a | reverse complement strand
CGCCGTGCGCCGAAGCTCCGAGAGCGAGCGCGGTGAAGCAGACAAAGCTGGTGATGGCAGAGACCTTCATAGCGAGTTGGTTGGTTGGTTGGTTGGGGTGGGGTGGGGTTTGAGTATTTTCTGGGAAAATAGGGAATGAGCTCCAGGTTCTAGCGAGAAAGTCACGTTGGCCGATCTCTGAGCGGTGCAGCAGCGAAGCTTGCATACTTGGTGAGCGTGCTTTCCTGGTGGTTAAATATGTTCAGCTTTTCAGCAAGGTGATGTTCAAGAATCATTGGTGTCCTTGTGGAGGACTGGGTACCGAGGTGCGTGCATGAACCCGTGCACTGCACTCTTGTCTGGAGTCAGGGCTGGCACGAACTAGTCGATAGTAGCTTTTCAGTCGATAAGAAGTCTTTTAATCATCATTCTTGGTATCAGAAGTAAGCACGATGTATCCACGTTGAAGAACTGTTCCGGGCTGAAGTTGCCGCGTATTCTCTGCATACGTGTGCGTGGAGGGGGGCAGTCCGGTGAGGTATACACTCACAAAGGATGCTACTATGACTACTTTGACAGTGGGAGGGAACTCACGTGTTTTTGTCTGCAAGATCCGCCCACACTACTTGGTAGATTGCATGTACCCTATTGAAGCAGTTGGCTGAGCAGAAAGAGACTGACTGTGCTGGCTGCCGCTTGGTCCACCACCACGAAGTTAGTGTGCAGCTGAAGTCCAATGGCTTTAAGCAGCTGCACACTGCCGTGTTGTCGGACGTTGGCAGCTTGTACTGGTGCTGGGTGCTTGACTTGGCACGCGCTTTGCGGCGCTGCAGCGATGCGATTGGGCCGCTGTTCGTCCGCAACACGACAACTGCTTTTCTGAATTCAGATCTGTTAACTGAATAGCTACTGAACACTTTAACCAAGATAGGTACACTTCCCATGTAAAAAAATTAACAAATTATGGGTGGTTTTATTAATTATTTTTGAAATGAGGAAAGCTGTCCAAAACTGGTACATGTTGGATTTCATTAGGTTTCGAGATACTTTGAGGAGGCACTTACGGGTTCTTGATGATGTTGTTCACATGAGGTGTAAATGTATCCACGTCCTTTAAGGTACTATACGTCTATGAAGCAAAGCCAAGGCATCGCGTTCATTTCCTCAGCCGTGAAATACGAGTCTTCTGTTCCGCCTACTTTGACTTTATGAAATGAAACAAAAAAATCGATAATCAGCGTTTGATATCTGCTGTGGAGGGTAAACGTGGAAATTGCTATTCTCGATGTAGCTGAGGAGAATCAAAATCCGTAGCTCAGTTGCGGCTTTTCAACCGCATACTATGGCCCAGTGGAGCCAAAAAAGAAAGCTGTTTGGAACTAAAAGCAGGTGGCGCCCTTGCCTTCCTTGGTGTTACCGTGGGAGGCATGGTGAGCTGCTTCACGAGGTTACGATCTCGTCTGAGTCGTCTTCGTCATCGACGGAACTGGTGTGATCACGCTCTTACCGGTGGTTGGCGCTGGGATAACCGCTGTCTTCGCAGTTATTGGAGCCGGCGTTGTCATGGTTTTGCCGGAGGTTGGAGCGGGGGTGCCCATAGTCTTACCAACAGTAAGGGCTGGCGTCGCTAGAGACTTTCCAGAAGGAATGTCAATTGGCTCGGCTCCTTTCCATGTACATCCCCAAGCGCCAGATCGGATCACCTTGCATTCCGTGTTGACTGGGGCCACGCACTTGCCGCCTTCAGCGTAGCTCTTGAGGGACTTGAGGCACGACTGGACCGCCACGTCTCCCTTCTTGGGGCAGTTCACTCCCGCTGGAGCCCTGCCGCTTCCGCTGCAGATTGGACCGGTGATGCAGTAGGTGGCGTCGCCCTCCACGCCGATGTTGAAGCAGTTGATCTTGGCTGGGGCTTTGGCCACAGCTTGTTTGGCAGTGGTAGGGACTGGTGTGCTCGACAACTTACCAGTAGTAGGCGCTGATGTGACAACGGTCTTAGCCGTTGTTGCAGCTGGTGTAGCAGGGGTCTCGCCAGTGGTAGGCTCTGACATAGCGGCGGTTGAAGCTGGAACAACAGCGCTTTTACCAGTGGTTGGAGCTGGATTGGAGCAGTCTTAGTCGCAGCTGGAGCTGGGGTACTCGCGGAGTGCGTGACAGAAGTTGTCTGCGATTGGTCGCCGTGGACCATCGCTCCGATGGCGAGAGCCGCAAAACAAGCAAAGCTAGTGAGTGCAGAGATCTCCATCGTTGAGAGGCGAAGACTTCGGTATTTTCAAAGAAAATGGAAAACGGCAAAGCCAATGGGAAACGGAGCCAACCTGGAGCAAGGCGCTCAATGAATGAACTGGGTACGTACTTGCATGGGTAATGCATTGTGATGTAATTGCAGCACCGAGCAGGATATCATTACTTCAAAGTCGTAGAAGTCAAGTTCGTTCAGGTAAGAGAGTGTGCAGCGTCTGTACCGCTCTGAAAGGTATCTAGGCTGTGACAGCGTTGTTACTGGGACCCTTATTAATCAAGAATCTTGACGTAACGCTACTCTGTTTGGTCGTTAGGAGTAAAGAAAATCAATTGGAAATGATACAAGCCTTGCCTTGACATGGCAAAGAATCCACCAGACAAATCGGACCCAGTCGTGTTGAGCCACAGTTAGTGCTGAACTCACGCCCTGGTCTCCATTACCAACGTGCGAGGTGCAAACACCACAAGTAGAGTATTTAGACACTCTCTGTGAGGGTAAAGAGAGCGAGTACATTGAATCTTCGAGTTCAGACTTTGAGAGCAGCGACAAGATTCGTTTCGCTGACTCAGCGCACGCATGTGTATCGTAGTGGGCGGGAGTGAGGTAGGGAATCTGCCATCACGTCCTATTTGTCCACTTTGAGGGCTCGCCAAGTGGCAGTGGGTGCGAGAACGGGCGAAAAACAACTTGTGCTTCCTCCCTTCTCACAAGTGCATACACTCTGACAACATGGCTACATTTTTCGAGTGAAGATCTGCGTATAGATTGCTTTTTACGAAATGTATTGAAATGTAGAAACTCCTTGCTGAAATCATATACATATGAGACCCCTCCTGTTCATTCAATCCGGTGCATACAAAAGGATCGTTCCTTCCACCACTGGTGAGTTCCGTTTGTGTTATGGTCATGGCGTTCGAATTCTTCTGCTCGTGCGCGTTATGCTGGCATTTCTAAAATGCCAACATAACACAGCAGGAGTCCACGTGCCTCAATTCGGATGTTCCTTTTCCGTTCATTATTGTCTGTCCTCTTCACTCGCCAATCGCCACGTGCACCACAAGAGAAACCAAAACACTCGGGTGCTTTTGGTTTCTCTGTGTGGCACGCGT
Source organism: Pythium sp. MPC-2022a (assembly GCA_038050625.1). Taxonomy (NCBI): domain Eukaryota; phylum Oomycota; class Peronosporomycetes; order Pythiales; family Pythiaceae; genus Pythium; species Pythium sp. MPC-2022a. The sequence continues at coordinate 15,277 of JALBZB010000769.1, read as the reverse complement.
CACAGAAGCGAATACAATGACTGTGCCTTCCCACCATTCATCGAATTTCTAGCGTATTTATCGTCGCAATTCTGCAGAAATTGTTGAGGTGTGCATCGCGTGTTTAACCCCCAGAGGAGCAATTGGTCGATGCGTTTGTTCGCTCAATCAGAGAAGAGAAACTGTATCTCGCGAAGGACAGAGAGCTCACGAGAATAAGATTGATGAGAAGAGAAGCCTTCGAGTCATTAATGCGTCGCCGCTGCGTTCGTGAGTCCTATGGATCCGTGTCATCATCGCGAGTCAAAATCGTCAAAATTGGTTGCGAAGACAAGCAAAGAGTACCTCCTTAAATAACATAAAATAGTACACCTCCCAATTTTACATTCGGATATATTCATAAATGCACTATATTAAACTATATATTGCAGTTGTCCACCCTCTGAGTGGGATCCACTCATTTCAATATGCAGAAAGATACGAAACACTTCTCACGAGCTAAAGACATGGGCGAGCGGATCAGAAGCGCGAGCCAAAGACGTGAGTGATGAATGCTCTTCTATGCGAAGCCCAAGCTTTGGTGGCTTCTCACCTTCTTCGTCTCCACCGCCGGGGTGTTTAAAAAATTGGGGAGCGACTCGGTCGATCAGCACAAGATCTTTTCTTCTCTTCTCTCTGAGCTCCTCATTCTTGAAAAAGCTCGCTCCTAGCGATATCCCCCCAGTTCTCCGAACCAAGCAAACTCTACACCAAGTTCCCGCGCGTCTGATGAAAGTTGCGCTGCTCAATGGACTCCTCTTCTGTGCTGCTCTGCTGACGGCACACACGTCTGCGGTCTTCGCCGACTCCAGCAACTCTCAGAGCCAGAGCTCGTCGTCCTCTCAGGCATCCTCAGCATTTGTCGAGGTCCATGGTGATGGAGTGTACTGTGTCGAAGGACCAGTCTGCGGCGGCGACGCTACCCATGATCCTGTAGGCTGGAGCTGTCCGAAGAAGGGCGACAAGGCAATCGACGCCTGCATGAAGGGTATCTTGAGCTTCACCGCTCGAGGTCAGTGCATCGCACCAGCAGACGCCGAGTGCCGCGTGATCCCTGAGACCCAGACCTGGGGCTGCATGTGGACGACAGAAACCACCACGGAAGCCCAGATTCCGCCAGTCACGGTCGATAGCGTCTCCGCTTCTTCACAGTCGGCGAACTCAATACCCCAAAGCTCCGAGAGCGTGACTAGCGAACCCCCAGCCACTCAGAAGCCAAACCTTCGTGTCGTCAATGCCGCCGCCACCGTCAACTCTGGAAGCGAATCCTCAGGCAGCTCCACGACCGCGCTCTGGATCGGATCGGTCGCTGGTGTGTGTGCCATTGTCGCCGTCATAGTCGCAGTCGTGGTCGTCTTCAAGAGGAAACGCGAGGCGCAGAAACAGAAGAGCGATCAGAAGGAAGTGGTGATTACCCCCGAGAACATGCCAGCGACCACGCCCAAACTGTCCAAGACAGTATTCGTCTACACGGCGCAGATCTAAGAGCTGCAGAGCTATTATACCTACTTGTTCGTGTCTAACCTGTTGCAAATGGTACCCAGTCGATCGCGTCAAAGCAGCTTGTTCGCCTCTATTTATTCTCGTAGCAAACGCATAACCAAAAATCACAGCAAGCACTTATGAGCAACATCTTTCATTTTGCGGTTGTGGTATTGTAGTTGTCAGTTATTCATCAAAATGAGAGTTGGGTAGGCATACATGAACATGCAATGAATGCTAGGGGAGCTGTGGTTGCTCGACAGCAGCATACGCCAATCACAAATTTGAAATGGTTCACGACTGCGTAGCTTCGTCAGCGAAAGACAGTTTTCTAACCAAAGATCTGGTGGTTCGGCGTCTCCACGTACACCCAGAAGCAGATCACGATGAGCACGAACGCGAGCGAGAAACTGCCGACGATGTTGCCCTGGTCCGTCAGACTCTTGTGACTCCATCCGAAGTACGTCTGCAAACTCATGCGCACCATCGGACCGAGCTGACTCGCAGTAAAACCGCCCAAGAACAGCGACGCGAAGAGCAGCGGCGTGCCGTGCGTCGTCTCAGCGTTGTTGTACCCCACAAAGTAGCGCACGATCGACCAGAGGCAGCCAAACACCATGGTCAGGAACACCAGGAGGTTTGGCGCTTCCATCGGACTGTTTCCGCTCAGAGCACCCGTGTTTGCCCACGACGCCTCCTTGTCCGTGATCTTCCAGTAGAATGCTTCAAATACGGCAAGCACGTGCACGAACGCGTACGAGAACCACGTCTGCTGACTACGCAGCACGTCGTTGTTCTCGACAGTTCGGTTCGACAGCGCGGACAGAATACTCTGCGCTACGATCTTTGGCACCAGCGCCATCAGCAGACGAAGACCCGACGTGTAGATTGGCGCGTTGCCCGTGTACAAAAAGTAGCCGGTGATGTAGAAGAAGAAAATGGCAGGGAACGAACCGATCGGATACACGGTCAAATTCATGAAGAACACCCAGCGCATAAACTTGTTGATCTTGCGCGGTGGAGGAAGCTCGACGATTGGTGGAGCCCACTCTGGGTCCACGAGGCTCTTCTTCTTGCGCAGGTAGATCTGGAAGTTACCCTTTGCCCAACGCTTGCGCTGCGCCAGCGCAGCAGCAACGGACTCTGGCACCGCACCTTCAGCCAAGCGAATACGATCGCTCTCTTCACCCTCAAGATCCTTGCGGAAGTAGAATCCCTTCCAGCCCTTGTCAATCATCATCTTGCCCGTGAATGCATCTTCAGTCAACGAGCCGTACTGGATACCACACACTGAGTCCAAGGCTTCACGACGGAAAATGGCGTTGGTACCAGCGAACGAAGCACACTCGTAGCCGTCCATACCAGTCTGGGCAGAATCGAAGAACGTCGAGTTTCGGTGACCACATGGGTCGCCGAGACGAAGCTGCAGGCAGTCTTCAAAGTACTGCGGCGTTTGCACGTAACCGACCTGGTTCACATTCACGTGGTCCGAGTAGTCGTCCGCCGACACTTCGACAAACTGCTGGTTGCCCGCCATCGAGCTCTGACGCTGAACTGGCGTATTGCACTTCTTGCAGACACCCTTCTTCTGGTTGATCTTGCTGCCGCAGGTGGAGCAGACCATGCGCTCGGTGATGGTGTTCTGGGTCTGGCGACGGTGAAGACTGGACGCGACGTGGTTCGAGGCATTGTAGCAGTCCTTCGAGCAGAATGAGATCTGCTGCTCAGGGACGCCAGCGTTCTGGCACAGCGCGCAGCAGATCTTGCCAATGTCACTACACCCAGGCGCAACGCATCGCGCAATCTTGGAGTTCTGTGGCGCGTCGAAGAAGAACGGCAGTACCGCCTGGATGAACATCTCGTGTGGCTTCATGTCGTTATCCAAGATGATACAGTAGCGACCGCAAGCGCCTTCGTTGTACAGAACGTTGTTGATGTTACCGGCCTTACTGTGGTGAACAGGTGGCTTGATACGGCCACAGAACGTCACCTTCGGGTAACCAGGGTAGTTGTAGTCGTCGCGCACCGAGCCAACCGCGCAATCGAGACGACGCATGACGCGAGGGTTCGAGTTAGTCGGCATCTTGACGGTCGTGTGCTGCTTGCGCCACTCGTCGACCTCGACTTCGTCTGCTTCGTAGACGCGTTCGTACATGAACTGAGCAACCTCGTGACGCACGTCACCGGCATCCTCAATGAGTCCGCGGTTCACGCCGACCTTTGGCACAGTGGCGCCAGGCTCCCACTTGGACTTGCAGTACCCATCGTCGCAAATCCACACGTGGAAAAGATGAGGTGGGTAGTCCAGGTTCATGATCTTCTCCAGCGTCGCGATCGTGTCCTCCGCAGGCTCCGAGTAGTGACACAAGAGAATGTCGACAGTCGGCCACTACAATGATAAAACAGCACAGTGAGTAATGATTAGAACGATGAAGTGATCCCGACAAGGCAGCAAGTTTCACCAACAACAAACCTTAGATGGAGGAAAGTGCGGCTTGAAGTCGCGCAAGTACTGCGCACCACGACGCACAGGCTTCCACATACCCAGGTAGTAGAGGAAGCCGAGCGAAATCGAGATGAACTCGGCGAGGTAGAACATGAAGTAGGACACCCAGTGAGCAATCACCGGCTCGCGGAAGCAGATCACCTCCTCGATACCAGAAGACCACTTGTACCACTGCGGAGGATCCCACACGCCGTTAAACGGCTTCGACCCGCACTGGATCGTCTCGGAGCGCGTCTGCTGGATGATGTCGCACGACATCTTCTTGTATTTCATATCGCAGGGCTCAATACCAAGCGGGAACCACAGCACGATACCGGCGAGCTCCACGAGCGCAGTGAGTACAAACACGATGTACCAAAAGCGGTAGCTGAATCGCCCTTTCATCTCGTACACGCGCACGTTCGGCAGCTCGCGCTTGACGACGTTGCCGTTTCCCGTCGACATGATCGTGAACTCGAGCGCGTCGAACCACATCGTGAAGTCCGAGTCGGTCTCTGGACACACCAGCCACACACGGTGTCGCGTGTGAATCGCGATACCTCTGGCCGGCAGATCGAGACGTTCACTCTGCTCGAGCTTGAACGCGTCGCGGAGGTCGATCGCGCCGACGACGAGCTCGCCGTTGCGCGAGTTGAAGTACTTGCGGCAGTCGACAAAGTCGTGGAAGTAGTAGATCTTGTTACCCTCGAGCGCAAAGTAGCGCTTGCGCCATGACTTGGCGACCGGGCCCTTGAACTTGCGCGTGCCCTGCTTGTGCATCCAGCCGTGCACCGTGATCTTGCCGAGCGCCTCGTTCTCGTCGGCCTTGGTGAGCTCCGAGATCGCCTTTTTCGTGTCCTCGTTCATGCTGCTCTCCATCTTCATGAGCGGCGCGTGCGGGTTCTCACGGTGCGTGGTCGGCTGCTGACCCTGCAGGTCGAATCCGCTCGCGTAGTTGTCGGAGGCGCTGGTGCTGAACTGCTGCTGGTACATGCCCGTCTGGGGCGTGCGGAACGCGTCGTCCTCGGGGATCGCGCGTGGCTGTCCGCGTTGCGCCATAATCGCCTAGCTTACCTGGATACTGTGAGCGTGCGCAGCTGCGCGTGTGCTGATCCCAATTGATAGATATGCACAGAGAGCGAGCGAGCGAATGGAGTGAGCCAAGGAAGGTGGTGATGGCTTCCGGCTTCCTTTCCTTTACGCGTGCGCCTTTGTGACTGTGCGTTTGTATGGCTGGGCGGCGGTTGCACTGCACTGCACTTCCTTTTGTGCGCGGGCGTGCGTGCGGAGAGGCGACAGGGCAAAGAGAAACGAGAAAAAAAAAAACAGATCGATTTTTTCGTACTTTGGCGGGAGAATGGGTGAAAGTCTGCACGAAAGATTTCGGCTGCACGCCGTACGCGAGGATGTCCGCACCATGATGCTGATCATCGTATGTACAAGGGTATTTACTTATACAGTATATAATTCAGTTTATTATAGTCGATGGTAAAATATCATATCTATTAAATGTTGTATGATATCTTTTTATATGGTATTTGTAAATGCTGGGATAATCCGAAAGATTGCAGGGGCTAGGTTTGTTCGTGTGGGAGAGCCGTGCGAATAGCCAGTCCATGTTGCCTTTCCCGGCAGCCGGTATATACAAAAAATATTTGCTTTTACGTATTTGACTAGATTTAAACCATCAAATGTCAGTATTAATACCTTATTTACCGTTTTTTACTTAAATAATCCCAAAGATTTGCAAATGTACAAAATAACTTTTGTTGGGTGCTTTGCCGCCACACTCTGACGAACAATGTGTTGCATCTTGTGTTGAGCCGAACCGAACGACTTGACTGTGAAGCACTTCACTCGATGTGAGCGAATAAACCGCAAGGAGCAGGGCTGGGACGTAACGAGCGATGGTTTAAGCGAGCGCTGCAATCGTTCAAGTGTGTCCCCAATGTCAAGTCCAAGAATAAGGTGCTTCTCTGAGTCGGAAGTCATGGCAGCCGAGTCAACTGCCGTGAAGGCAACAGTACGTTCTTCTTTCTCATTCCTCTCCAACAGTCATCAGCACAAGTCCATTGGTGGTGAAGAGGAATGAGGACGCGCTCGCCAAGATCGCCAAGCAGCAAGTGCTTGTGGCAGTCAGAAGGAGTTTGCGACCACAGGCGGCAAGTCCTCTGCACTCCATGCGCGGTAGTATCGCCCAACGACGAAGTCCACGCATCCAGGAAAGCAGATCAAAGTCGAGCAAGCGACCCTTGCATAGGGATCGGTCGTCCGCCGTTGTCCACTCGAGTCCTCAAGCAAAAATCCACGCAAACACGGAGTGATCCTGATCTTGCTGTACTTTGCATTCATGTCGCCGTTTGGACTGATTTTGCCAGGCGACGCTGAGCGAGAAATGCCATGAACAGTCACGCAATATCCTGTGAGGCGTCGCCGTGCGAGCTGAGCTGATTAGAGCGACTGTGATGAGCGCAGAGAGCGCCACAGCTGATCGGTCATCCCCATCCAGCCAAACTCCATCTGGAGTGTGGTGCTGAAAGAAGACTCACCGTCTCCAGTCGGAGCGAAAGGTACTGCTTTTTGTGGAAAGAACACCCCATGCTAGCGATGCGCCGTCCAAGGAAAGATTTTTTGATTCGCGTCTAAGCCCGCTGGCGCTCGTGCGTCTCTTCCGATGCGGTGCCGCGACGCTTTATGGCTCTCACGGCTGTTTGACTCGCGATCTTCATCCTAATTATACGCATTTGATTGGCAAACACTTTGCTTGTCAATCACAGTGCTTGCTTGCTTGCAGGAAGTCTACTCGGATCAATGAATGGACGGACAGCAAGGCGCCGCGAGGGGCGGGGCGCCCTGTGAAGGTTAGCCAGAGCTCTCTCTGGTCGCTCTGGTGAGGAATTTGATTTGCATCAAGGCTACGAAGATAGTGAAGCACGAGTAGCTCAACAAACTCTTGGAAGTCCTCGTCCAGTTGACCTCATTCGTGAAAACGACACCAACCAGCAGCATCAAGAGCGCACCAAGTCCCAGAGGAACCTCTTCTGACGGCTTCTACTCGGATCACACAGACAATTACTGTTGCTGATCGGGTGAACGAGCCATGGTGTCTGTGCGACGCAAACCAGCGCTGCTCGCCAGTGCGGCATTGCTGCTCGCAGCTCCCACCGTAGACGCCACGGAAGATACCTTCTACTTTCCCTCGCTGACTTCGCTGCTGAGCCCGTATGGGGCGACAACGACAACAACCAGCTCGTACTCAACCCCAAGCTCGTACTCGACAGCGTATAGCAACTCGGCGTATTCTCCGTACGGGAGCTACACCCCAAACCCAAGCCCAGCTCCCGTGAAGCAGGACTGCGTCGTCGGACCCTGGACCGAGTACTCCAAGTGCGACCCATACTCTTTCAAGCAGACGCGAACGCGTGTGGTCACGACCAATACCGCGAACGGAGGCGCCGCGTGCCCCTCGCTTAGAGAGTCAATCGCGTGTGTGAAGACGGACTGCCAGGTGAGCGACTGGGGCCAATTCTCCGATTGCAACGACGCCACGGGGAAGAAGACGCGTACGCGCACTATCATCGCCGACGCCGCAAACGGTGGCAAGTGCTGCCCCGCGCTGACTGAATCGGTTGCGTGCGACAAGGTGGACTGCGTCGTCACGGCGTGGTCCGACTGGGGCGTGTGCATCAGCAAGCAGCGCAAGCGCACTCGCACCGTGTCCACTCCGGCAAAGTATGGCGGGATCACGTGTCCGGAGCTCGACGAAATCAAGGCGTGTGTGCCCGTAGACTGTGCTGTCAGCGCCTGGAGCCCGTACCAGATCGTCGGTGTCAAGAAGAAGCGAACGCGCAGTGTGACATGCCAAGCTGATGGTGGCGCGCCATGCCCACCGCTCGAGGAAGTCGTCCCGTACGTCAAGGTCGACTGTGTCGTGAGTGATTGGAGCTGGAGCTGCGCGTGTGATGGCGTGAAGAAGCAGCGACAGCGCGTGCGAACGGTTGTGACTCCAGCGGATGGCGGTCAAGCCTGCCCCACACTCACTGAGACAGTCTCGTGCTCGGATTGCCAAGTCGGAACCTGGGGTTCGTTTGGATCCTGCGATGAGTACTCTGGCACGAAGACGCGCACGCGCAGCGTGATCGCCGAAGCGACAAATGGTGGTGCGGCTTGCCCTGCACTCACTGAGAGTGTTCCGTGCGATAAAGTGAACTGTGCCGTCAGCGACTGGAGCGCATGGAGCTCGTGCATGAATGACCAGAAACAGCGCACGAGAACGGTGATCACCGGAGCAAAATACGGCGGTACTGGTTGTCCTCCACTTTCAGAGACCCAGCAGTGCACGCCTCGTGACTGCACGGTGGGACCCTGGTCCGAGTACCAGACGATCGGTAACATCAAGCGCCGAACGCGAAATGTGGTCCAAGACTGTGATGGCGGCAAGGAGTGTCCGCCACTAGTGGACGAGACGCCTGTCGTGAAGGTTGACTGCGTTTTGAGTGAGTGGACGTGGACTGGCGCCTGTGATGCTTACAAGAACCAGCGCCAACGTACTCGAACTGTCGTCACTCCTGCAAAGGACGGAGGTGCGCCTTGCGGTGCGCTCACCGAGACTACCACGTGCCAGGACTGCCAAGTGAGTGCCTGGAGTGCGTACGGAGCATGCAATGGAGGCAAGAAGACGCGTACCCGGAACGTCACGCAGCAGCCTCAGAACGGAGGTGCGGCGTGCCCTGACCTTACCGATGATGCGCCATGCGACAAGATTGACTGCGTTGCCAGTGACTGGAGTGTGTGGGGGCCATGTCTGCCGTCGAAGCTGCGCCAGCGAACTCGAACGATCGTCACCCCTGCGCAGTACGGTGGCAAGGAGTGCTCGTCACTCGTGGATGTCCTCAACTGTAACCCGACGGACTGCAAGGTTAGTCCTTGGAGCGAGTACAAGGTAATCGGATCGACGAAGAGACGTACACGAAGCGTTATCCAAAAGTGTGACGGCGGAAGCGAGTGTCCGCCACTTGTCGAAGAGACCCCGGTCCAAGTGGTTGATTGCGTTTTGAGTGACTGGAGCGCGTTTGGCGAGTGCTGCAAGACATCGAAGCGACGCACGCGCACGCGGTCGGTGATTGTATCACCTCAAGACGGCGGCAAAGCGTGCGATAGTTTGACTGACTCCCAGCCATGCGAGCCGACCGATTGTAAAGTTAGTGACTGGAGCGACTTTGGAGCCTGCGACGAGTACTCGGGGAAGAAGACTCGTACGCGCACGGTGACTCAGCAACCGCTGTACGGTGGCGACGAGTGCCCAAGTCTGAAAGAAACTGTGCAGTGCGAGAAAGTGAACTGCCAGGTAAGCGAATGGTCCGGGTTCGGAGTGTGCAGTAAGTACACCAATACGCGAACTAGAACCAGAACCGTCACCAAGAAGGCTTTGTACGGCGAAGACAAATGCCCATCACTAAAAGAAACGGAAGCCTGCACGCCGTCAGATTGCATTGTCGGTCCGTGGAGTGAATTCATGTCCTGCCAAGCCGCAAATGCGTACGACTCCTCTCTCACCCAACGTCGCTTCCGCGAGGTCTTGAAAGATGCGGATGGCGGAAAGAGCTGTCCTGCACTCATCGAGGAAGAGAAGTGCGTGCCGGTGAACTGCGCCGTGAGCGCTTGGAGCGCCTACAGCGACTGTGATGCGTCGTCTCTTCAGCAGACTCGTATGCGAACCGTGACCGTCGAAGTGAAGAACGGAGGCAAGTCCTGCCCAGCACTCGTCGACAGCAAGAAATGCACGCCAAAGTCAGTGGATTGCACAGTTGGTCCATGGAGCGACTATTCATCGTGCGATGCGTACTCGAACAAGAAGAGACGCACGCGCGAAGTTATCCAGGCTGCCGCGTACGGAGGCAAGAAGTGCCCTTCGCTGGAGGAGAAGGCGAGCTGCGAGCCAGATGTCGACTGCGTTGTGAGCGACTGGAGCGACTTCGGATCGTGCTCCCGCTCGTGCTTTAAGAAGGAGAGAACGCGCAAAGTAATCACGCCAAGCAGTGGGCGTGGCGCAAAGTGCCCTTCGTTGAAGGAACAAGTGAGCTGCCGACCAGTGGACTGCAAGGTCGGTCCATGGACCAGCTACTCGGAGTGCAACCCGACGACACTGACGAAGACGAGAACTCGGGAGGTCACGCAGAAAGCGGATGGAGGCGATGCCTGCCCAAGCCTGATCGACGAAGTGTCATGCGGTCAACCTGTGGACTGTGTCGTGAGCGCTTGGGGGGACTACTCCGCTTGCGACGTGTATGCTAACAGACGCACGAGAAAGCGCACGATTGTGGTGTCACCAGCACGAGGAGGCAAGGCGTGCCCGCCTTTGGAAAGCACCGATGCTTGCGAATCCCGGGACTGTGTCGTCAGTGGATGGGGTCCGTACTCAACGTGCAGCGCGTACAGTACCACTCGAAAGCGCTCGCGAACGGTGGTGCTACCGGCGACTGGCAACGGCAAGGCGTGCCCTGATCTCACTGAAACCACGAGTTGCAAGGCTGTGAACTGTGGTATCACACAGTGGAGCGAGTGGTCTGAGTGCGATGGGACGACGCTGAAGCAAACGCGAACGAGAACTGTGCGCGTCCCTGCAGCGAACAATGGCAAGCCGTGCCCGGAGTTGGCGCAGGAGCGTAGCTGCCGACCAGAACAGAAGTGCTTGGCGGGAGACTGGTCTGCGTGGTCGATCTGTGACAACACCACGCCGACTCGTTTCCGCACGCGCTCGATTATTCAGCAACCGAGCGGCTATCCGACCTCGTACTCGTACAACGATGCGGTCCAGGAATGCCCTGCACTACGAGAAGAAGAGCCATGTGAAGCGGTGGACTGCATTGTGTCGGATTGGTCGAACTGGACGGATTGCTCGTCGACTACGTTCATGAAGACGCGCAACCTGACTGTGATTCAACCGGCCCTCCGAGGCGGGAAGGAGTGCCCTGCCCAACTCGGTGAAGAAGAGCGGTGTCCTGAAGTTGACTGCGAAGTTGGAGACTGGACTGACTGGAGCAAGTGTACGCTCGACACCCCAACGAAGAAGAGATCTCGCTCGATTCTCAAGAACTCTGCGTATGGGGGGGACATGTGCCCTTGGCTGGAGGAAGAAGTGAGCTGCCCACCAGTTGACTGCGCCATGTCTGACTGGAGCGAGTGGACTGCGTGTACTGCGTTGACCCCAACGCAGACGCATGAGCGCAGCATCGTCCAGGACGCGCTTCGCAACGGAACGAGCTGCGGAGCTCTTGTTGAGACGAGAGACTGCCCACCGATCGATTGTGTCGTAGGACTATGGGAAGATTGGGGTGCTTGTAATGCTACGACGGAGACTAAGACGCGCAGTCGCACTCCTCTCCAAGACTCGGTACGTGATGGCAAGGAATGCAAAGCCCTGACTGAGCAAGCGCCGTGCGACCCGATCAACTGCGAAGCTGAAGAAGCGTTTTCAGATTGGTCGGCTTGTGACTCGACAACTGGCTTGAAGTACAAACGGCGCCGTGTAGTCCAAGAGGCGAAGTACAAAGGAAAGGAGTGTGAAGGCTTGGTCGTCACTGCTCCTTGTGATCCTGTGGACTGCGTCCCTTCTGTCTGGACTGAGTACTCGATCTGTGATCCACAAACTGGCACTCGCACCCGGACCCGCCAAGTTGAAACTCCAGCGCTATACAATGGCACGGAGTGCACTCTCTTACGTCAAGAGAAGCCGTGCGATCCAGTGCCCTGTGCGGTTAGCGACTGGAGTGAGTGGACGTCGTGTGATGGCGAAGACCCGAAGCGTCACCGCAAGCGCGAAGTTACCCAGTCTCCTCTTTACGGTGGTGCCAAATGCCCAGATTTGGAGGAGCACGTGCAGTGCCAACCAGTGAACTGCGTTGTTGACGAGTGGACGGACTGGAGCGACTGTGACGAGTCGACGGGCGAGCGCACGCGCATTCGCCCCGTCGTCACGAAACCTCGTCATGGCGGTGAAAAGTGCCCTGACCTGACTGAGCTCAAGCCTTGCGACCCCGTTGACTGCGTTGTCGGCGAGTGGACTGACTACGGCAGCTGTGACGAAACGAGCTGGAAGAAGAAGAAAACGCGTCCTGTCACGTGCCAGGCAAAGTATGGCGGATATGCCTGCGATCCAACTGAGAACGAACTTGTTTGCGAACCGGAGCACTGCAAGGTGACTGGGTGGGGCGACTGGTCTGTTTGCAATTCGAGAACCGGCACGAAGACTCGCTCACGATCGATCACCGCGCGTCCCAAGTACGGTGGAGAAAAGTGCCCCGACTTGACTGAAGACGCGATGTGTGATCCTGTGGATTGTGTGACAGACGCATGGACTCCATGGAGTACGTGTGGCGATCTCGACACGACCAAGTTCCGCACGCGTAATGTGAAGCAGCCTGCTCTTTACGGAGGCAAGGAGTGCGATTTACTTCGCGAAGCGGTGCCTTGTGAGGCTGTCAACTGTGTGATGAGCAACTGGACAGAATGGTCAACCTGTGACGCGAGCTGCGGGAAGAAGCGTCGGACGCGAGTGATCACCCAACGCCCACTCCGCGGAGGCACTGCGTGTGGAGCACTTGAAGATCTCACACCGTGCGACCCAGTCGATTGCGTCCTGGGCAACTGGGATCAAGAGTGGTCGGAATGTGATGCATCTTGTGGCAAGAAGAGCAAGACGCGTCCAGTCCTTCAGCTCCCATTGTACGGTGGTAAGGAGTGTGAGGACACTTCCCAGATGGAGAGTTGCGATCCTGTTGACTGCACATTTACTGGATGGGGTCCGTGGTCCACTTGCGATAGCTCATGCGGAAAGAAGACTCGCAGTCGAATCATCATCCAGGAGGATCTGTACGGCGGTGCGGAGTGCCCGGCTCTTGTCGATCAAGCTGATTGCGACGCAGTGCCGTGTGCTGTCAGCGACTGGAGCGACTGGACAGTGTGCACCGACACCACTGACGTTCAAATGAGAAGTCGCGAGACCACCCAAGCAGCCCTGTACGGCGGCGACAGTTGCCCAACGCTGAGTGAATCGAAGCCGTGCCCTCCAGTCAACTGTGTCATGGGCGAGTGGGGCGAGTGGAGCAAGTACGACGAGGGAACTGGAATTCGCACTCGCACGCGGCCAACGCTCCAGCCTGCAGTCCGCGGAGGAAAATCGTGCGACCAAGACACGGACACGGAGCGCGCAGACCCGGTGAACTGCAAGGTGGGCGAGTGGGTTCGCGAGGATTGCAACCGCACCTCTGGACTGAAACGACGAACTCGAGAAGTGATCAAGCCTGCGTTGTACGGCGGGTTGTGCCCGTACGAGCTCGTCGGCTACGATCAGTGTGATTCCGTGGATTGTGTGCTGAGCGACTGGGCCGGTTATGGAAGCTGCAACACCACGAGCGGAATGAAAAGCCGATCACGCGCAGTGCTGCAAAAGGCACTCTGGGGCGGAGCTCCGTGCCTATCCTTGGTTGAAGAAGTGACGTGTGACCCAGTTGACTGCGTCCCTGGAGAATGGCAGCCGTGGTCGTCCTGTGGTGACTATGGCTCGAGGACTCGTACTCGTCCTGTAGCGGTTGCGGCCCAGTACGGAGGCAATGCCTGCCCAGCGCTGACAGAGTACGGTCAATGCGACCCTGTGCCGTGCAAGCTCGGCGACTGGACACCGTGGGTCTGCGACCCGTCCTGCGGGCGAAAGACGCGCACGCGACCAACTCTTGTGGCTCCGTTGTACGGTGGCACGGCGTGCTCCGCTATGAGTGAAGAAGCGGCGTGTGATGCTGTGAACTGCGTCGTCGGTAGCTGGAGCTCATACAGCAACTGCGACTCAACGGCGAAGAAGAAGTCTCGAACTCGCCCCGTCGTCACGCCTGCGAAGTACGGCGGCATCTCGTGCCCAGCTATTTACGAAGAAGTGTCGTGCTCACTCGCTCCAGTGGACTGCACGGTGTCGGTGTGGTCTGCATGGTCCAAGTGCAGGGACAAGACTGGAACGCGCTCGCACTCGCGCACCATCGTGACGAACGCCACAAACGGCGGGAAGGTGTGTCCGGTGCTCAAGGAGGACTCGTCGTGCGCGTACTTGCAGTGCACCATGGGTTCCTGGAGCGGCTGGTCGGACGGGTGCGACGACTACGGACTCCAGCGCCGCACGCGCAAGATCCTGGACGATCCATACACAGCCATCTCAGTGTGTCCCGCCACTGTCGAGACTCGCGAATGCCCCTACTCGACGGCGACGAGCGATTACTACTCCTCTGCCTACTCCCTGCTCTCCGCCGAAGCCCAGGCTTTCGTGTAGAACGGAGGGATGGGGAACAGAAGGAGCATTACGAAACCCAGTCTCGTGTAGTGTATGAAGAAGGATGCTGTTGCAGCCCTCCTGCCTATTAGTTTGTTACCTTTTACATACGTTGCATAACAAAATCAAGATCAATGAGATCTACTTTGAACACAAACATATTCGAACATTGTCGAACAAGTAATCAGCTGACTTTCGTCAACCTCCCCACCCACAAATCCTGCCAAAATGTAGCCATGTGACTTACTTCCAAGTACTGACTGTCGCCAGCAAAATTCCGGCTTCAAAACAATTGTTAAGTGAGCCAAGTACCAATAAGAGTAAATGTAATATACCCGTGGCACGCGCATGCCAGTTTGACACTGCACTCACATTGTTAGCTAATCGCCCATGGCACTCTGGGTTCTTTGGAGCTAGCTGACACTGCAGCTACCACCAACTCGAGAAAAGACGCTCGATCTTTGCCACGCTGAGTGATTCAACAGAGAAATTCAGTGTCTGCTGGAACTCCCCAAGTGAACTTGTTGCTGGTAATGTTCAGTTTGCGGTTGCCACAGATTAAGTCGGTACTACTGTGATAGGACGGAAATTGAGGCTCGCGCACGTTCTTTCAAGACAAGACAAAGGATTTCTGGTTTCATTTGCCTCGCAGGAGTACTTCAGCTTCAGAAAGTGTGCAGTAATGCTCTGCCTAAAGCGACTAGCTTCATTTACCGAATTGCATGTACACACACTTGCGTTGAGCAGGGTATTGAGCATCTCCTCTTAGGCACTGACCAAGGCTTTCGACCCCTGTTAGTCAACGAAGAGGGTTCTTTTTCTCGCTAGAACCTGGAGCTCATTCCCTATTTTCCCAGAAAATACTCAAACCCCACCCCACCCCAACCAACCAACCAACCAACTCGCTATGAAGGTCTCTGCCATCACCAGCTTTGTCTGCTTCACCGCGCTCGCTCTCGGAGCTTCGGCGCACGGCG
>JALBZB010000768.1:0-18612 GCA_038050625.1 Pythium sp. MPC-2022a | reverse complement strand
GTCAGTCAGTCACAAAGTCAAACAAAGTTAGAGATCTAGACTGCCGGAAACCCTGGTACAGCGAATGAACCTTACTTCTTATCTATGCTTCAACTCAAGCGAGAAATCTTCTAAGCCGGTCCGAAATTCGGCGGAAGCTGTCGTGATTGGTGTGGTCCCGATGGTGCGAAATTGGTGTTTCAAGATCGCACACATACAAACAATCGACACCTCCTCATCATGTCAGCTTAGCTATTCATTCTTTGCTCCATTCGTGTCTTGGCGCTCTTCCGCTCGCACACGCGCACTCATTCCTTTGCTGTGTGGATGTTGCAGATACAACCCTCGTCGTCGAATAGGAACGTGAACTTGACGGCGATCGAGACCAAGAAGATCTTGACCATGCCGTGCACGACCATGTGCTGCCTGTCGCCGTCGTCCTCGATCGCCGATTCCTGCTACGTGCCTTTGCTGCTCGTGGACCTCTCGAGGTACTCGAGAAAGTGCTTCTTGCCTTTGTTGCTACCACCGCACTGGCTGTGGGACTCGATGTCATCGCTCACGAGCTCCAGCATCGCCGTCGTGTCTTTTATCTGGCGCAGCGCCACGTACTTCTTCACGGTCTCCACGTGCGCGCTCATGGTCACACTCGCGACGCCCATGGTTGGTTAGCTGTCTGAATTGCTGGTTAGCTGGAGGGGGAAAGACTGCTGGCTTGCGTTGCGGATGGCGAGTTGGATTCTGAAGCTCGCACTCACAAGTCCGTAAGCCACAAGATGGTGAGGTTGTACTAATCTTTCAGTCTATGTGCTCCCATCATTACCGCTCGCCTGAATTGTCACTGCTGCTCCATTTCCTCTCTCTTCATCATTTTAGATCTCGCCTTTCACTGTGTGACACAAGTGGGTGAACATCATGACGAGAGTGATGAGAGTGGAAGCATGAGGTGACCAATGCGATGCCGATTCGCAAATCGCTCCTCTCTCATTGAAGAAGCAATCTCTGAATGAAGTGTGGTGCGTCAAGGTGACGCTTCAATGTTCAAAGAAGTTTACAACTTCACAGAGGTCAACTGGACGGCATCACGAAAGTGGACGGCATCCCTGCAGCTCTGGCTTCGAAATCAGCAGCAGAAGCATCGTCTTCAACTGATGATGACTCCCCCAAGACACCTGCTCCTTCGAAAGAGAGCGAGAGCAGAAACTGAGAGAGAGAGAGAGAGAGTAGTAGTAGAACGAACAAGCACGATGGCGAGAGGGACGAGCTCCGGTTTCGTGGAAGCGTGAAGGAGATAGAGGATCGCACCACGAGCTAGTGAGCAAGCCTGTCGACCCTTAGCTGCATGCATCGATCGCTTCATCATCCTATCGCCGTCGCCCTCCTTATAAACCCAGCACAAGCAGTAATTGACGGCGCTCTTCCAGTTGCTATTTCAGACATGACAATTGCTATTATTTTCCTGATAATTTTTAAAACCCTCTTTTTAAAGAGGTAAAAGGCGCAAAAAAGCGGCGCATTTCTAACCACAAAATAACCTGACGTTTGTATGAAAATTTGTAAAAAGCGTGTATCCTTTTCTGCGTATTTTTCAAAAAGTATTTTCCACAAGAAAGAAGGCACGTTTTTCAACAGTGTTACTACCGGAAAGGCATGCACCCATTTTCGCGTTTTACAATAGCAAATGTGTGGACCTTTTTTCAAAACGGATTTCCTCCATTTTTACCACATATTTTGCAGTAATTGTTATTATTTAGATAAATAATGTGCAATATAAAATATGGCTCCTAAATTCTAAACATGAGAGTGGTGGTACTTAAATATTACTTACGTTATAAACCCACGTTTTAAAAATCATCTTTCATTTAGTGATTTATCCCTGATCCAACCACAACCTTCACTTCGCCAAACTCTGTGCGTTATCGCATTCCATCAGTGGATCATGCCGCGCAAGCGCAAGGCCACCGCTGTGGAGGACGGCGCGGACAGCGATGGCTACGCAGCAGCGCCCGCTACCGCCGTCGCCAGACCGCTCGACGAAGGCAACGAGATGGAGCAGCAGCTGTCGGCGCACGCGGCGTCCGCGTACAACGACTTTGTGCGCTTCTTCCAGCGCCGCGCCAGCGTACGCATGCCTGCATGCGCAGCTTTCCATTTAGCATGCATGGCTCACTCGGTCTTATCACGAGCTCCAGTTGAACAGTGGGTCACCTCATTTTTGCTTCTATATAATGCACATGTGTACTACAGGAGCAAATCGCTGCGAACCGCGTGCTTATCGTCAAGCACCAGCAGTTTGCAGCCCGGATGCGGCGCTCGTACCCGATGGCGGCGTCGCTGCCGTACCACCGCGCGATGCTCAACATCAGCTACGTCGAGAGTACGTACTTTACGAATTATATGTGAGCCGTCTACGCTACAATCTAACTGACAATACTCTCTGCTAATCGAAACATGTAGCGTCCGAGCCGCCGCTCGCGCCGGACCGCAGTGTGAAGACGACGTCGCAGACCACGATCGGTAACCCGTCGGAGACTGTGACGCTGCTCAAGAAGTGCGTGGTGTTGCCGCGCATCCCCGCGACGCCAAATTCGACCATGTGGACCGCGCTTTCCAAGAACTACGAGGTGGAGGACCAGCCGCAGCTCAAGTTCCTGCCGTACTTTGGCGACGACGACGAAGACGACGTCGTCTCGGAGTTTTACCAGATCAAGTACGTATGATGCAGTTTCCTAAGAGAGTTGGTGTTTTAGCTATTGTTCTAATAGACCTCTATGTGTACGGCTTAGACTACAGGGCACGAGCGCGATGGAAGTGGACTTTACGAAGGAGATGTGCGAAGCAGTGCTGCAGCAGCTCCAGTCGACCTGGGAGCTCAGTCCCGGGGATTTGGATCGCGTCGCGAGGACCATCCAAGTCGAGACAGAGGTGCATTGTGCCAAGAGAGCTCACAAAACCAAACTCTCGTGTACTGAAACTTTGTAATTGCATTGGATGTTGCTGTAGGTGGTCGTCGAAGTGCACAAGAAGATGCGCGCTGCCCAGAAGCGAGCGAAGAAGAAGAAGCGCATGCGTGAGGTGGCCGAAGAGCTCAAGTTGAAGAGCGATCCGAACCTCGCAAAGCCAGAGGCTGGCGCACCCCCATCGTCATCATCAGCTCAAGAGCCGGTGGTGGAGTCCATGGAACACTACTTTGAGCTCTACGAGTCTGCTGTCGACTCTCACCGGAGTACGATCGGTTCAGGCTGCCTATGGGCATTGATGTGTGTGTACTGACTCGCTATCTTACTGTCTCTTTCTCTATCGCTCAGCGCTGTTTTGCCGCCGATGCTACAAGTACGATTGCGACTACCACGGCTGCGTCGAAGTGCCAAAGCTGGTAGGTTTCCTACTGCGATGCATAGAGTACCTACACACTAGCATTATGTTAACAATTGGTGATGGTATGTCGTTGCTCTACCATAGGATGTCACGGAACAAAACGCGGTTGCTGAGAAAATCAAGAAGAAGGCGAGCGCTGCGAGCACTGGACGCAACTGCGGCAACCAGTGCTTCCTCGGCCGCATGGGCAGCTTCCAGTTCTCGAAAGCGCGCGCGATCTCCACGGCGTTCGGCTGGGACAGCCAGAAGCGCATCGCCTGCGCGCGCGCGTACTTTATTTGCTCGGGCAACTTTTGCGACGTCGCCAAGATGCTCGGCGACAAGACGTGTCTCGAGGTCGCCGAGTTCTGCGACTTCTACGAGATCAACGAGATGAGTCTCGCGGAAGAGGTAAGTTGGATCATGCATCCTCTTTTGCCCTGTGCGACACAATGGACTTCAACGGCCAAGCACTCACTGAAATTTGTCGATGCATGTCTGTGTGCATGTTGTATGATGCAGCGCAAGCTTCAGTGGAAGCCGAAACGTGGCGGCCGGAAGAAAAAGATGACGCCCTCGATCTCGCATCTACAGCGTACGTTGATGGATGTTTGCTGTATGTTGTATCATGTTAGGTAACTTGTCGTCCCTAGATACGCCATGCTGGTCGAGTCCTCTCCAGCATGGCCACAAGGACAGACGAATATTGAGGATGAAGTGGATTTGCTATTACTTTGTGGTCTCTCATGAGAGCGTGAGTGTGCATTTCTCCACCACCCGATGGACCATTTCCTCCTGGATCTCCAAAGACGATGTGAGCTCTCCAGGCTCATCCGCGGGCACAGTCTTTCGCCATATAGACCTACTCTGATTGATTGATGTGTGCTAATGGACTGACATTGTTCGTCATTCCATATTCTGTAGACACACACTCGAGACTCGTGGATGGCGTTCCAACCAAGTACGTTTGCTGTACTCTCTCTGATACAGATCCTCTAGCGTTGAACCTGTTGCTTTTGTAAATGCTAACTCTCACCCCGTTTGCTCTTAATACACTACAGGATCGAACCGTGCGCACACACTGGTCCGTGCGACCAAAACTGCTCGTGCATCGCCGACGGACTCTTGTGTTCCAAGCTCTGCAACTGCGTGCACAGCGCCTGCGCGATCTTCTACCACGGCTGCCGTTGCCTGAAAGGACGCTGCCGCACGAAGGCGTGCCCGTGCTTTGCTGCGGGACGAGAGTGCGACCTGGATTTGTGCGTCATGTGCTGTGCTGAAGAGGTTGCTGAGAGTGCGGAGGATATCAGTGCGTCATCTTTGTCTCCTCCTAAAGCTGTTACTGGTGCAAATGCAAATGGCTCGACATCGTCCACACCTTCGACTTCCTCTTCTACAGCAGCTTCCACCACATCTTGCCAGAACCGCAGCATGACGCTGGGCAAGTTCAAGCACATGCGCGTTGGGAGGTCCACGATGGAAGACGCCGGCTGGGGACTCTTTGTCGACGAGTTTGTCGCAAAAGACGAATTCTTGATCGAGTACATTGGTGAAATGGTGAGCCACGAAGAAGCCGAACGGCGAGGCGCTGTGTACGATAAGCTCAACAGAAGGTACAGTGGACAAGCGCGCTGATCTTTGTGGCCGATGCGGACATGTGGGGTTATTTGGTACCGATTCTCACATCCGCGATATCTTTCTGAGTGTAGCTACCTCTTCAATTTGGACTCGGGGACTGTGGTCGACTCGACTCGAAAGGGCAACAAGACACGGGTACGTGTTGCATGTATGATTTCTCTATCGTTTCTTCACAACTGGCAGTACCAATTTGTGGCTGACGCGCTTCATCCCTATGGTTCACTACACAGTTTATCAACCACAGCTCGACCAAGCCCAACTGTTTTGCCAAGATCATCAACGTGAACAGCGACTACCGCATCGGCATGTACGCGCTCCGAGACATTGAACCCAACATGGAGGTAGGTTCTGCAACATGCACCGTGTTTATCTATCGCCTTGGAATTTGCAACGACTGAGTGAAGTGTTAACTTCTTTTTCTTGTACCAACAAAGCTCTTCTTCGACTACCGCTACGACCAGGAGTTCCACAATGTGAACCTGCACAAACAGCCGACGATCACCGAGTGGATGAAAGAGATCAAAGACCGGCACCAGGCGCGCAAGTCGGCGACACAGTGAGCAGAGAGAAAGTGAGAGAGAGAGGTTATCCTCTCAACCATCGGCCAAGCGCACCAGGTGGCCAGCCTTTTTTGGAAGTAAACCAACCACACGTGGCTGCACATTCGTGAAGTCTCAATTAAACTAACCGTTAAGCAATGGTCTAAAGATCCGCAGACAAGATTAAGAAATGCCATTTCGTCCACAAAAGCTGTAGCTTTGCTGTCCATGCCGCTCCACACGTCAGATGCACGTCGGTTGAAAGCAAGCAGCCCCTGCACCAGCCAGGGCGATGAGCAGCAGGTGATTTTGCCCATTTCCGCTCTGTTTATTTTGTGCGGGAACTCACAACGTGAACAAGGTGCTGTTGACCCTGTTGGTTCATTTTGTACAGAATGATTTGTAGCCCACACGTGAATCAGCCGGCGGTACTCCTGTTGTTGCGCTTGACAAGCAAGAGCAATCTCACAAGAAGCGAACCACACGCGGTCTGGAGCAGTGGCGTGTCCTCCAGATAAACACCAGCGGCGAGAGTAGTGCGAGTACCGATAGCGACAGGAAGCGGTAGCGGTCGCCGAGCATCTCCCGTGGTGCCTTCCGCAGCATTAGCCACCAGGTTCGTGCGTGCGATCCCAAAAGAAGCAGATCCCAGCGCGCATCAGTCCGCAGAAGCTTCCAAACCGCTTACTGCTGTTGATGGTGCTGAAGATGGTGGCGAAGGTGGCAGTGAAGGCGAAGAGGGGACCGATACGGAAGTGGAGGACTATGACGAGGAGGAGGAGGGCAAGGACGCAGCTGAGAGCGAGCGCGAGCTGAGCCAAAGCTATCAGCGGGAAGAAGAGGCGCGAGCGCCGGAGCCTGTTGCAGCGGTGGTCGATTGTGAACGACAACAACTACACGAAGGTGGAGGCGATGGTTGTGTTGATGGTGATGATGCCGATGAAGATTGGCTCACACCTGTGGTACTACTTGTCCGAGAAGAGATCTCTAAGGTAGAACCTAAGCGAGAGCAAGAACCAGCTCCCGAGATACCCGAACCGCCGGAGCAGCCTGCTGCTTCCCAAGCAAATCAAGCAGAAGCCAGGCTCACGTGAATTCGAGAGAAACTAGCGGCGACAAATGGTGACGACCTTCCAACTTCGGTACGAGCCAGCCTTCGAGTGCTCCGGGACCGAGCAGCTCTCTGCAACATCACAGCGTTCATGTCCGGACTCCCTCGCTTGATCCAGCAGTTCTTGTGTGATACTGACAAGGAGTTTACTGCTGGATCCCGTGCTACCACTGGCGCGCTACCACTGGCGCGCTCCCAAAGCGCGTGGAACGGTTTGTTCACGTTGCGACCGCAGCGAACAACGAGCAGGTGCTGGAGATGCTGTACTATCTACTCAAATAGCCTGAGAACAAGTCGGGGCCGAGGCTGTTCTTCTGGCAAGTTATGCTCTGCGCTGCGACGTTTGGGCACCTGAACATCCTCAAATGGCTCTATGTGAGGAAGCTAAGCCATACCGAGTGGGGGTGCGAGCCAGGACTCGTCCGCGCAGCGCTCCCGCACGAAGATCTGGATCTACTCAGCTGGTTGTACGATTTCTGCCCTCTGGTTCCACGGCGCTGAGCTGGAGTGAATGGGACGACATTGCTGAGGATGGGGGTATCAGAGTGGTGACGTGGCTGCACTCGCGCAAATACGCGTACTCCGTGAAGGCGATGGACCGAGCGGCGCGAAACGATCATCTCCAGGTCGTCCGGTTTTTACACATCCACCGCACAGAAGGTTGCACGACAAAGGCGCTTGATCGAGCTGTGAAGAGTGGCCATATCGATGTGGTTCACTTTCTCTCCAAACTCCGCAACGAAGGCTGTACCTCGGTGGTGATTGACCACGCTACCTCGGGTGGGTACGCGGACGTAGCCAAGTACCTGAGTGACAACTATGCCGGTGAATATGAAAAACTGCCGATGAACTGTGCTGCTGAAAACAACTTGTGAGCCTGTTGATGTTTCTCCACCAAAACGGCGGACAGTGTACAGTGCTGGCGATGGACATTGCGGCGAAGAACGGCTTCCTCGATGTCATCAAGTTCCTTAATGAAAACCGCACTGAAGGATGCACAGCCAAGGCCATTGAAGAAGCGATGACAAACGGGCATCTTAAGGTTGTCACGTACCTGCACACGCACAGATTCGGAAGCGTGCCCACAAACGCGATGAACAACGCCGCAGCGAGTGGCAATCTCCCCATTGTCGCGTATCTGGATGTGCATCGAGTGCTGGGCTGCACGACGCGGGCGATGGATGATGCCGCCGCGAATGGTTATCTCGACGTTGTCAAATTTCTCCACGAGACCCGCACCGGGGGTTGCACGAGAGGAGCAGTGAACGGTGGGGCATCGTTCTTCTTAAACCAACAAAGGGTAGCGACTGAACGGGCTCGTGCGCAGCATCAAGTGTGGGAGCAGCTACTACCCGTCCGCGTATATCTCAGTGAACCTCATCTACAGGTTATCGACCAAGTTCTATCTCTTCGAGGAGCGGAAGATCGTCTGGGAGCGGAAACTCACGGAGATGACTGAGCTTCTCAACTGCTTCATCGCCGAAGACGTGCAGCCGTGCTCACTCCGCCTTCACTCCCAGAGTGGACCCCGACGCTGCCAGAAGAAAACGAGGGAGTCATGGTGAGATGAGGCAGGCACCACAGTCAAGTCGATCTACCGACAGGACAAGCACAGGCAGGGGGCGTCGAACCGTCGAACTCCGTCTTTTTTTCTTACAACCGCACACAAAGGAGATCGGGGAGTCCCATACTTTGCCAAGCAACTGCAACGCGTTGCTGATGGTGTTTGAGCATCGAAGAAGCAATGTCTGAGAAAGCCCGTTGATCGTTTGGTCTAGCGAAAATCCAGAAAGTGTCGAGAGAATACATCCGGGACCGATTTCCACACACGTCCAAACGCTGGGCGGCAGTCGCAGAGAGTCGATGCATGATTTGACAGCCCCAGCAAGACCTGCTCAGAGAACATCAACAACGGTAATCGTCAAGGACTTGAAAGGATCGGTCGATCAGGTCAAAACGACTTCTGGCATCGACAAGTCACTGTAATTATTGCAATAGACGTGATAATTATTACTGTATATAATGTAATAATAGTAAAGTACGTCTTCTACAAGAGGCATAAAGGACTGCATTAATATAGGCGTTGCACAGCGAGTTACGAGGCGCATTGACCTATTCTAGATTTATCAAGCTACTATTCGAATAGAGGCCACTATTCAAACGATCAAAGTAAAAGTCCGATTTTTGGCGCGCACCATAAAGCGACAACCCGCGCAAAATTGAGAGACAACAAGCGTGAGCGAGCATGGGCGGGGGCGACCATGCCGCTGCTGCTGCTGCCAGCGAGGCTTTCACTACAGGACCAGGCACAGCGCACGAAAAAGGAGAAGAAGAGGAAGAAGAAGAGGAGGAGCTGGATCAGTATCTGCACCAGGAGCATGCGGACGACGCGTCTGCAGCCGCTTCCAACGACACCAACAGTGCAGATGTAGTTGAGGAAGATGACGAGAGCGGCGACGACACGATCGCCACACGCACGCGCACCAAGTTCTCGCTCGTGAACGTCCCCATTGACACGCTCGAGTCCTATCTACCCGACGCCGTGGAGCCCGTAGGTGCTATTGTGAAAGGATGCATGCATGAACGCCTGTAATGTGTGTCTAATGAGTTTGCTGTTGTTTGTGTGGGCAGATCCTTGGCGACGAGCAAGACCGCGAGTACCAGCGCTTTCTGTCGTCGCTGCTACCACAGGAGCAGGAAAACCTGTCGTTCCTCGATGAGGAAGACGAAGAGTACGAACCAGAGGACGAAGATGACGACGACGCGGACGCCGCGATCGACAACGCGAAGGAGCGCATGACCGTTAAGATCTCCAAGAAAGAGCTCACGGAGCTGCTCTGGGACTCAACGCGTCTCGGCGTTCCCTTGCTTGGTGCTTCGGTCGCAAGCGAGAACGGTCCCATCCAAAGTGGGCAGCTATTTACATTAACAGGAGCAGGGGCAGGAGGTGGAGTTGGAGGAGACTTCATTGGCGGGAGCAATGCGCTGTTCAACGGATTCAACCCAACAGACAGTAGCACAGGGATGCTAGGGTCCATGACAGCCCCATCGCCGTCGTCATCGGCTATGGGCATGTCAGCGGCATCAGCAGCAGCAGCAGCCTCCAAATCGCTGTCACAGATGCAGATGCTCTGCCCGCCGCCGCCTTCGGGGGTGAAGCTCCCTGTGGCGTCGCGCTTCCTGCGGCGAGGCGACGGCGCGCAGGCCATGCAGGATCTCCACGGGACGATCACGCAGGAGCAGTGCATCCAGCTGGCGTCGCAGATGCACAAGCATGTGCAGCTTTTGCTGCAGAACCTGCACCTGTTTGCCTCACCACCAGATGTGAAAACACCTAAAACTGGTGAAGGCAAGAAGGCTGCTGCTGGTGGTGGTGATATAAAAGCAAAAGATGTTGCTGCTGCTGAGCCGTTATCGCCAGAGACCGACAATGCTGCACAGAAGCAGGCGGCGCTGCAGGAATGCAAGAAGATGATCGAGGAGCTGCAGTCCCGAGGCGAGAAGGCGCAGCAGTGCAAAGGCGCATTGCTCTCGAAGCTCAATCCCGGCGCGTCAAAGACCCAACAGGAAGCGCTCGGGTCCCGTCGCGTCACGCGGTCGTTGACAGCAGCGCATGCTGCAGTCGCGCACCCGTCCATGTTTGAGCTCGTGGGCTCGTACTCACTGGACGAGCTAACGACCAAGTTTCAAGAGGAGTGCACTCTGCATGACCGGAACAAGACGATCCAGGAGCAGATGCTCGAGATCGACAAGCATTTGCTCATCGCGAAGAAGAAGAACCCGAAAAAGCCGTTCACACACAGCGAGGACAATCTGCTCGCGCATGGCATCAAGCGGTTCGCGTACAATTCCGACTCGTGGGCTCAGATCGAGAAGAATTTCTTGCCGGGCAAGAGCACGGCGGTGATCCAGCGCAGATACCGGTACCTCGCGAGCAACAAGACGGGCATGAGCGCTGTGAAGGAGTACCATTCGCAGTTCCCCAAGCGACGAGACGCGTCCTGGATCCTCGAAGAAGACCTGCGCATCGCGCGCGGATTGATCGAGTTCCACAACGACAACCGGCGGTTCGCACGGGTCGGCATGAACTACTTGCCGCACCGCAGTCGCCTCGAGATCCGCAAGCGGTGGGAGCGCATTCGCCAGCGGTTCTACCCGGTGATCGCTGAACAGAATGCAGACATCGACGACACGTCGATCGACTTTGCGGTTCTCATGAAGGACCTGCTAGAGGACAAGCTGCGTGAGCAAGTCAAGCAGCAGAGCAAGCAGTTCATCGAGGCAGAGGCTTCGTCTCTAGTGGGTGCTGATGGACAGCAGGATCAGGAAGACGATTCGGGTGTAAACAGCCATAATACGGTAGCACAAGGCAAACCAGGGGGTTCTCCATCTGACGAGGTTGAAGTGAAGCAGGAAATTGTCGAGACGACGACTGTCGCAGGAGCTAGTAATAGTAGTGGACGCACCGAGAGTCGCAAAGCCGGGCAGCCCTCTGACAACTTCAGCGTGTGTACGACCACCAAGAACCTGCACCCGGCGCTGTTTTTCACGTCGTGGGCGCTCATCAACCCCGGTATCCTTCTGAGCAGGACGTGCGAGCACAACTGGCCGTCGTTCATCGAGGAGATGTCGTCTGGCCAGCAGAAAGAACAAGTGCTACAAGTAGTCGACGGCTCGACCACAACAGCTGTAGAGGCAAATACCTTGAGCACTGTTGAGGCTCCAAGCGCTTCTACCAACGGCAAGCCTGGCATCGAAATGCCAAGTGCTGCCGCCTCACTCGTCTCCAGCCATGTGCAAGAAAGCGGAATCGATATAGCGTCCTTAGTGAATGCCTTCAGACATCCTGACGCGCCTCGTGCGATGGTTCCACGCAAGAAAAGCCGGCAAACGAGTGTGGACTACGAGTCTGAGCCGTCGACAGCGAACACGTCGACCGTGTTTGAAGACGAAGACGACGATGACAGCGACTACGAGCACGATGAGCTCGTTTCGTCCGAGGGAGAGAACGCCAGCGACTCGGAGTTTGAGCAGTTGGAGCTCTCGGACGACGACGAGGACGACGAATTCGACGATGACGACAACGATTTTGACTACGAAGAGCTCGAGGACAGCGGCGAAGATGATAACGATGAGGAGGACGAAGAGGAAGCAGAAAACGATAACGCGCTGAGCAACAGCGTACGACGCGCTACAGCAACTTCAAGCAAACTCTCGCATACGCAGAGAAGGGTGTCGACACCAACACTGTTGTCCGTTAACAGGAGTGCCATCCAATCTCAGCCCCAGCCCCAGCAGCAGCAACAGCCTTCTCCTCCCGTGCGCCACCCGATGCGTCTGCAGAACCTCCAGAAGCCTGGTAATGAGCGGATGAAGCGAGCACTCGCGGCTCTCGAGCGTCGGATCATCGGAAAGAGCGTCTACTCGCCCATGGGCACTACCAACACTGTGATCGCGCCTGCTGCTCGGCCGAGTGGCGAGAAGAAGCGGATTTCACGCATCGTGCTCGAGACTACGCAGTCCGTCGGTCCTGCGCGAGCGTACGGGTCTGTTCCGAGCCCTCAAGAGACTGTGGAAGTGGAAGGCGAAGAGGAAACCGTGCTGGACTTTAACCTCGAGGCGGACGAAGCGCTCGATCCGTACAGCGGCGATGACAGCTTTGAGTGCGAGGAGCTCACCGGTGGCAGCTCAGAAGATAACGGCGAGGGTGAGTATCACAGTATTGACTTGACCGAGGAAGACGACGAGGAAGACGAAGACCAGGAACATGGAGGAAGAGCAAAGCGTCAGAACAACGTTGAGACCAGCAGTGCAACCAGTAGTGCTCATGTGCTAAGACAGCAAGAAGGGCAGGAAGATCGCGAGTCGTCCTGGACCCCCAACAAGAAGATCAAGCTGCTGGTGACCGACATTTGCCAGACGTGCGGTCGCAGCAGAGGTCGCTGCAGCTGTTGTGGTGGTGGGGGGCAACAGAAGCAGTGGAAGTGTAATTTTATAAAATAAACTAAGTTAATGCGGACCCGACACCCCATTCAATCTCTACTCGTCAGCGACGGAGAGGAAGCTACCTGTGCGCTCTCGCCGCCGACGCTTGCTGCTTTTCTTCTTCTTCTGGCTGTGGCTATTGAGACTGCTGCTGGTGAAACCGAACGCGCTCTGTGAGAGGCTCTGCAGCATCAGGTCCTCCTCGTCCTCGGCGGTGCTGCGCTGCGAGAATGGGTTCGCGAGGTTCATCTGGCGCCGGCCAAGCAGCAGGTCTGCGATGTCCTCGTCGGCTCCGTCAACCTGAGCGACACCACCACTTCCGCCGCGCTTGAGCGCCATCCTCGCCGCCATGTTGTCGTAGAACCGGCTGCCGCCGCTCGCCTCGTCCAGCGTCCGCGCCTGCACGGCCGCGATCGCGCGCTCAGCGGCCTCACGATCCGCAAAACCCAGGAACATGAAGCCTTCGGTGGACATGTCTTCAAAGTTGTGGTGGATCTGCAGCACATGGACGACAGGATACACGTGAGCCAGTCATTCATTCGTTTTACTTGCAGATACCATCACTATTACTGCAGCAGCTACTGCACGGGTATGACACTATGGCAATGTACCTTGACGGAGCGCAGCGTACCGTAGGGCTTGAAGAGCGCGCGCACGGCCTCCTCGCGCGCGCAGAGCCCCGCGGGTGCGCGTCCCACCCACACGACGTGCTCTTCCTGCTCGTCCACGAGCGTGCTGTCCGACATTGTTCAGGCAGTCGGTCACAAAAATGAACAATGTGAATGGCTCGCAATTTCGCCAATATCCGAAAGAGTGACAATATGAAGATATGTAAGGAGTTATGGCACTATAGCGGGGATTGGTGGACATTTGCCAACTTTGGGCTCTCTCACAAGTCACACACACCCAACATTTGACTCAAGGGAACTGGATAGTGACAGACTGAGCGAGAATGCCGCCCAAGAAGGACGTGGAGCTACACTCGTGCGACTTTGAGTGGGAGGAGCTCGCGCGCGTCTGTCGCGAGCAGATCGAGAGCAGTGGGAACAACAACAGCAGCGAAGCACAGTGTAAGAGCGGCGGTGGTGGCGGTGACAATAGCAACCGAGAGGACGAAGCCCAGCTTGCCCAGGTTGCCAAGGACAAGTGGGAGGTCTTTCACCAGAAGAACAATGGTGCGTGCAGGTGCATTTGTCCTCGCTTGTGCCTATGCTTAGGTTTACTGGTAGGACTGTTATCATGCTGACTGAGTGTACTTGTATGACAGGCAAGGTGTACAAGCCGCGCAACTACTTGGTGAAGGAGTTCCCAGAGCTCTTGACCATGGTACGAATCGTGCTGCATTAACCCTCACTGACATTGCTCTAACATATTTCTATATATCCTAATGAACACACAGGACAAGGACACAGTACACCTGCTAGAGCTCGGCTGCGGCTATGGAAGCGCCGTGTTCCCGATCCTGGACGAGTGTCCGCGAGTGAACGCCCAGGTGTGCGACTTTAGCGCGCACGCGATCGACATCCTCCAGCAGAACCCGCTGTACGACACCACGCGCTGTCGAGCTTTCGTGTGCGACATCGCGCGGGAGGAGCTGATCGGGGTCGCGCCCGGCTCGATCGACATCGTGCTCATGGTGTTTGTGCTCTCGGCGCTGCCGCCTGCGTCGTTCGCCACGACGCTCAAGAAGGTCTTCGACGCGCTGCGACCCGGTGGTATCGTGTGCTTCCGCGACTACGGACTCTACGACCTCGCGATGATGCGCAACGCCAAGATGCTCTCCAAGTCACTCTACTACCGCAGCGATGGTACGCTCGCGTACTTCTTCTCAAGAGAGGACGTCGTCGAGTACTTTGAGAGGCAAAGTGGGTTCCTGGTGCTCGAAAACGAATACTGCACCGTGCGTCTGAAGAACCGCAAGAAGAATGTCGTCATGGACCGCGTCTGGCTGCACGCAAAGTTCCAAAAGCCGTTGTGATATTTTATAGCACTAGAGTTTATATTACAGTGCAGTTCTTCTGTGAAACTGGTCGTTTAAAGCTAGGCCACAGGGATGCAAGATGGCTGATTCGGAAGGCATTACGTGTACGTATCAGCAAGTGCGAGTTCCTCATATCGACAAGCGCGAATTCTTCACCACCCAAGTGCTGTTTGCCGTCTCATAGTGACTGATCCCTCAAGTTCGGCGAAGGAATACAGAATAATTGGCCCTGAACGCAGCAGCACTCTCCATACACGCTTTGGCAGATGGCCAATATCCGACCACCAGCCGTGGTGCCTGCCACCTTTGACTTTCATCTCTGGAGGCTGTGATCCGCAAAGCGAACAAGCGAATAAAATGGCTCCTCCAAGGTCGCACTTGTCGACTTCAAAGTATCGTTTAGAAGGGTACAATGACCTTCACTTCGCTGATCCCGCAGGTTTCTATTGTAGACTACACATGCTAAGCTGATCGATCAAGTCCGTGCTCCAAGTTGCTTCTGACAGCGTCGGGGTCCACACTGAGAATGGTGTCGAAGAGAGCACGACTGGAGGTCGTTCCAGATGTAGCGATTGAGAATATCAACCACGTCGCTGAGGTTTTGCTGCAATGCGATCTCCCGAGCCTCAGAGACAGCCCTGGGTCGACAATCGGCACAAGAGGTTCAGAGAAATGAGCGCATACGAGTTCTCCTTCTTGCTGCGTGCAACCTTGCGTACGAATCGGTTCATAAGATCATCGAAGCATCCTTCCTCTCGGTTCAGCAGCAGGGACTTGGCGACTTCTGTATGGTTCCCCAGCGCGGCTTCGCCTAGAGCCTTGACGGTACGCCCTTCCGTTTTGTTTTCGTGCAAGAACTACATCACATCTAAGCGCCCATTGGCAGCAGCCCAGTCCATCGCGGCGGTGGCGCAGCCCTCGGTCCGCGAACTGTGGAGAATCTCAACCATCACCAGCCAGCCCACCGCTGCGACGCTGTTCATAGAGGTAGTGGTGCAGCCTTCCGTGCGATTCTCGTGGAGAAACTTCACCACCTGAAAGTGTCCGCATGCAGCTGCTCTGGCCATCACCATCTTGGTGCACGGAACTTGTGGCTGATAGTGCTTACAAAGATACTGTAGGACCTCCAAATACCCATTCGCTGCAGTGTAGTCCATGGTGCGAGTCGTACACCCTTCCGAGCGATTCCGATGCAAGAACTGAACCACGTCGAGATGCCCGCTCGCAGTTGCGTCGTCCACTGCTCGTGTTGTACAGCCCCTGGCTTTCTGCGCATGAAGAAACTTGACGATAGTGAGCACGCCACGCGCTGCCGCGTTCTTCATCGCGTTCGTCGACTCAGCTGCGAATTGGATCCTGTGCAGGTATATAACGACCTGGAGGTGGCCATTCGCCGCTGCGTCTTCGATGGCTTTGATGGTGCATCCCTCGGTACTGTTCTCGCTAAGAAACTTGACAATCTCAAAGAATCCTTTCTTCACCGCGGTATCCATCACCTCTATAGTACACCGCTCACCACGAAAGTGCAGAAGTCGCAGCAGCGCTAGGTTGTTGGTCTCAGCGGCTCGATTCATCAGCAGGTTCTCTGACTCGCTGATGAAATTGTCGCTCAGGTATTTGGTTATGGTCGTGTGCCCATTGACACGAGCATACTCGATCGTCATCAAGGTAGCGCAGCCCTCGTTGCGGTTTCTGCATAGAAAGCGAACAACTTCGAGATGCCCGTTCTTTATCGCTAGATCGAGCGCTTTAGGAGTACAACCCTCTGTGTGATAGTCGTTGAGGAACTTGATGATCTCGAGATGGCCATTTTCGGCAGCTCCGTCCATTGCGCGGGACTCGAAGGACCCCGGGATGTTCGTGTGCAAGTGCTGAACAATTTCCAAGTGACCGTTCGTCGCACTTAGTGTGAAAGCTCTGGACGAGTAGCCCTCGAGTCGGTTCTCGTGCAGAAAATTTACTCTCTCCAAGTGGCCGTTCCCAGCAGCATCGCCCATCACATCGGGCGTGCAGCCCTCTGTGCGGTGGGTGTACAAGAACCGGACGATGCGGAGGTGGCCGTTCCGCGCCGCTCGGTCCATCGCCTTCTCTGAGAACGCGTATTTGTACGCATGCAGCCACATCGCCATCCTGATATCTCCAGGCCCAACAATGTCGTCGCATTCTCTTATAGTCAGCACTGTAGACTCAGACAGGCAGTAGTTGTACAATCAGCTGAGCAGACGCAGATCTCGGTGTGGAAGCGCGGCGCGGAGCAGATCTGGTTCACACCTCCCCCACCACTCGGGATGACTCGGCGTCCTCGCGTAGAGCCACTTGAGCATCTTCAGGTGTCCGAACATCGCAGCACAGAGTATGATCTGCGACAACGCCAGTTTCGAGTCCGACCTGAATGCTGGCTGTATGTGCAAATGATAGAGTATCTCCAGCACGTGCTCGTTGTTCACTGCAATCGCAATGTGCACGAGCCACCCCACGCGCTTTGAGAATGTGTCTGTAGATCTGGTGTTCATGTTGAACTCTGAGTCCATGTCGATATCGCCCAGGAACTGCTGGACCAGGTTGGGGAGTTCGAGCATGAACACAGTGATCTTGCAGAGCGCTGTCAGGTCTCAAAGTACCTGAAGGATTGGGCTTCTTGAGGCTTGCAGCTGAGTTGGTACTAGGTCGGCAACATCATCACTGTCGACAACCAGTCTGTCTCGCGCGCGTCGGATCCATCGTCTCTCCAGCTGCTCTTCACGGCTAATAGGAGGTGGCGACTCGCTCTTGATCCTAACAGTTTGTACCGCCGGTTGAACTGTGAGCTCCTCTGCTGGTTCTTGCCTATCAGGAGTTCGCAGAGCTGGCTCTGGGTCTATTCGGTACTCAGGCTCCGACTCCTCACTGCTACGCACTTCGTAGACACTTGCCACTGGTGCCCCCAACACTTGCTCTTTGACGTACACTTCGTCGTCCAGTCGATGCTGCTGCTGTCCACCGGTACGTTCCACCTCAACAGGCTCCTGCGTGTCCGCCTCTTCGAACTGAAGTGGCTCGCTTTCCACTCGGACGTCGTCTTCGTCCTCTTGGTTATCGAACATCACGTAGCTCTCCTCGTCAGTGTCGGTCTCCTCGTCATCATCTCGCGACTCGTGGTTGAGAATCGCTGAGAGAGACAACGCCGAAGCGACTCGTGCGGCTGTCACTACTGGAGGCGGAGGGTGGTGCGCGCGCTCTGGGCTGGCGGAGTGCCACCGCTTCTTGTCGCTGCTACTGCTACTGCTGGGGCTGGGGCTCATCTGGAGGCAGCGCTAGTTGGTGCTGGTGTCCATCAGAGGCGTTGGATGGGCAATGTCTGTCTGTGTGACTCCCAGTGTCAGAAATAGAAATGAAGAGTGATACAAAGAAATGGCTTGATTGGCATAAGTACAGTGGAACTCGGTGACAAACGACAGTCATTTCAGAAAACTGATTCTGAAGCAATTTTGGTGGTCTACGGTTTTAGAAGAAATGGAACGTTTTGGAAAGTGTTTCAAAGAGTAATGGTCGAAATGGGTATCTGGTTCGACAGCTTGCAACACTGCGGACGGGATCTGGTCACTCACGCTTACTCGCGGCAACATGCGAAAGTGCATCGTCTTTCTCTCGCCATTCAGGTTGAGGAGCTCGCGGCACGCCTCGCTGAGCTCTAGTACGCTCGAAAACGTGACCAGGTCACCCTCATTATCAGTGTACACGAGCACGTACCTCTTAGGCGTCGGCTGCACGAACGTCTCGGACACGACTGCACAGAGCGTGTAGGCCAAGTCGTTCTGGTCGATCGTGTAACGCTCGCGCTTTGAAGCTTGAAGGAGTCACCGCGTTCAAGGTTCTGGATTCTTTGCAGATAACTTGGTTTAAGTATGGGGTGCGAAGGTTTTTGTATTGAAATTCAAACAGGCGAACACAAATAAATACTACTTCCTCTGTTCCGAAAAGAAATGTGCAGTTTGGTTTTATGTGGCACACATAATCGAGGTGAAACTGCACGATTGGCTGAG
>JALBZB010000767.1:0-18671 GCA_038050625.1 Pythium sp. MPC-2022a | reverse complement strand
ATGTGGATGCCTCCGTGAGCAAACGATCGGGGTAGAGATTCAAAGAAGGCCGTGCGGTCCGCGGCTTGTGCAGGTGCGTAGACGTTGTGGATGTAGATGTCGGTCTGGCCCCACTTGACTTGAACAACCATGTATCGGTTCTTCGGTGGTGTTCTACAGGTTCAGTTCGAAAACGCCACTCCACAACCACCAGTACCAGAAGCAAGATCATTGATTGACCTTCCAACTACAAGAAGCTTGCAGGTGCTAACACTGCACGAAGGCCCTATGGACGCTCAGCGGTTCGTGTGTTTGTGCTCTGCGCTGCCGTACACTCGGTCGATCCAAAGGCTGGAACTCGTGGGGGAACAACTCGACTGGTGATATCCGTGGTGTTTGAGGAACCTCGAGCTCAGCTGGCTCGCGTACGTGATTTTCCACCCGAAGACCCAGCAGAACTCCAATAGTTGGCGCACGTTCGCGTTTCATAGATGCAACTTTGGAACCGACACGAAAAATGTGCTCGAGTGCATTTGGGTCAACTTGTGGCGGAGACTCGCGCCGACAAACTGTGAGCTGACGGAGCAAATAGTGGACATCGTCGCGCAGCAATTGCACTCTGTCGCTGCTGGTACAGCGCCGAATCTGGTCGTAGTAGATGAACTCTTCAAGTTGATGCAGCCAAAGGTGCAAAAGCGCAAGCGAGGTGGTGCATCCCAGCAGGCTAACGAGGTAAAGGAGGTCAAGATCTTGGGTGAAACACCGAGTACCTCGCCCAAGTCGCGCGAACCAAGGTGAATACGACAACTCACGTGGATTCCGACCGCAAATCCGCCCAGCTTGTAAGAATGCAGTTGGAATCGGAACTCGAAGTTTGTGGTGCTCTTCAACAAGGAGATGATTCCTCATGGCGATGTGTGCTGGTCCCTGGGTATGGCTTTGGCTAGTGTCAAGAGCGAGATATCCTAGAGATAAAAGTATGGAACCTACCCAAGGGTAGTTTGCTGTCGTCTCCGTTGGCTTTGCTCGAACTCGATGGCAAATTCTCAGCTACGAAGACGCTGCAACTGCTGAGTGGTATTGGCGAGCCGCTTGAGCGTTGGGTGATTTGGTGATTGTAGTACTGTTGGGCCGTGCTGCCAGTTTGGAAACCTTACCTTGCTCAACAAGAGGAAGCTTTTGGTATAATCGTCTTTGCATTCTCTGCTTGGGCTGCTGGAAAGTCGCCCACCAGAGGCCACTGCGTTGGTGGTTAGCACACTCGGAAACTCGACTCGCCATCAACTGTGGGGATGACCCCACTGATGCTGCTCTGTGTCACCTGGTTAAGCTGGGATTGGATCCGCTTCACTCAAATGATCCCCGACAGTGTCAGCTTCCGATGTCACTATAACTACACGCTGGGATAGTGACACTGTTTCAGATGGATGGAGTTCCATCTTCAACCTATTTTTGTTTGCCAGCGAAGCGAAGCCAACAAGAAGCAAGCAGCCGTCAACGTGCGCGAAGTCTTCAGTCTCCGTGTCGAGCCATGCGGAACGTCGATGCGCCTCTGCTCCAGCTGGGCACCGCAAGGACACCGTCGCACGCGGTCACTCAGACGCCAGAGCAGCTCCAGGAGCTCACAGCAAGCTTTGCGAATGCAACCGCCGCAGAGAACGAGCATGATGACGACAACCACCATCACCGTGTCCGAATGGATGCTACCGTGGACAAAACCATAGATCGAGCGACGCTGGGAAGGTTCTTTGTTGAAGCACTTGGTGTGAATAGCTTCCAGAGTGGTGTACTAATACCGCACACACAGCTAGTGGACAAGTTACCCCTCCGAGGCATTCGAGCCCTCGCTGTCCACAAAGACAGCATGACCCCGCAGCGATTCGCGTGTTTATTCTCGGCGCTTCCACACACACGCTCTCTGCACACACTTCGCCTTGAAGAAGCCAGTCGGAGCTTCCCGTGGAAGCTCAAGAAACTGGAGCTCAGCTGGCTCGCGTATGCGCTTCTCCATCCAGAGACCAGGTTTTCCAGTTGGCGGAGGCTAGTCGTGGGTAACTGCAAGGTTGTTGGCGACGTCACGGGCGTGTTGCAGCAGATGGGCGACGAGACTTCGCGCAGCAAGCTGCTCTCTGCGAGAAAACTGGCAGCTTTGATGGGGATCAATCAGCGGAGGAAGAAGCGGAAGAGAGACGACGACACATCGCCGTCGTCATCCCATGGAGCCCCACATCAGCTTCGATTGGTTTGTATCAAGAAAGACGCTGTCGTCCGAGTGAGTCCTGACGCCAAAGCATTACCTCTCGTAATCATCCAGAACGCGATGGATCTTGAAATGTGTGCCTTTCGATCCGAGATGTGGCGCTGCGTGCTCGTGCCTGGGTTTGGCTTCGGCTGGGTCCACCAAGGCGACGTGCTTGAAGAGAAAGACTGGGAACCAGAGTTGCCAAACGCTACAGGTTGTTCTCCGCTAACTAATTTGGAGCTTGGATACCCGATCACAATGGCAAAGGCACTGCTGATCCTGGCCGCAACGGGGAGATCGCTGGAGTCGCTCGTTCTCGAGTCCTTCGGGCTGCCGAGCAGCGTCTTGGACGACGTGTCGCGCTTGTGTCCGGGTCTCAAGTCGCTCGGGATAAAAAACTCCAGGATTTCGCTCAGTCGGACCTCGTTGCAGCGTTATTTCTCTCAGCATACGACGCACCATCTCCGATCCTTGGCGCTGAGCTGGAGCATCTGCAACCACACTGCGTTGTTGGAGATCCTGTCGAATAGCGAGACGTACACGGCGGTGCCTTCGCTCAAAGAGCTGCGGCTCGACAAAGTGCACTATATCGACCGATTTGCCGCGATGCTCGAAGCGAATCACACGCTTGAAAGACTGAGAATCGACCAGTGGGGTGGTTCGGACGCGTCTCAACTGCTGACCCACCATGGAGAAATCCTGTCGAGCGCGAAATCCTCGATCGCCTTCTTAAGTGTTATTACGCAGCTCTCGAAACAGGACGGAGGACATGTCGTTGAGAAGATCAGCAAGGACCTACTAGCCCTGATCTTTGGGTTTGCAGCTGTGCAGCGTGATATAAGCATCTTGAGTGCGCCTCAACTTGGAAGTTGACCCTTTGAAGCAAATCCAGATTTCTTTTGCTATTCGTCCTGCTGCAACAAAATCTTGCGTTGAGACTGGAGATGTTTAACATGATGGAGATGAGCAGTTGGGGGTCTAAATCGTGTGGCTGTGAAAAGTCTTACTTTTTTGTACAACTGTAGCATCGGCTTTCACTCCGTGGATCAACATAGCTCGCCACTTTCAATCCAGCGCTCTGGACGCCAACATGAAGCCGATGAAGCCGACCGAGCCAGCGCTGGTGTTGGTTGATTTTCACTACGGTGCTCGTACGACCGTTATCACAACATCTGCGCAGCTTGAGCAGCTTGAAGACCTGTTCAGGAATCTCCCTCTGGAGTGTCGCGAGCGGTTCGTCGCCTGCATCGACAGCACCGTACGCACATCCGACGACCTCACCAGACTGGGTCAGTTCTTTGCTACCGTGCTACAGATGCATCACAACGCGTATCTGATCAACTCAGGCGTCAGCCCAAACGTGGGGAAACTCCAGGAACTGCACATCGACAAAGCTGTCATGGACAATCATCGCTTCGCGTGTTTGTTCTCGGCACTTCCGTACGCGCGATCCATTCACACAGTTCACCTTTCGAGCGATGATGGATCGGAAGTGTGGAATCTGTCGGCGCTCGAGCTCAGCTGGATCACGTACGCCATTTTCCACCCAGAGAGCAAGACGTCGAGCTGGAGAAAGCTTATGTTCATTGGCTGCGAGCTAGTTCGAGATGCTGAGTATGTGCTGACATTGATACAAGCAGTATCCCACGAAGCGCTTGATCCAGATACCAACGAATCAACGGTAGTAGCGCTGGGGAATTCTGACCGAGGACCCACTCCACCATTCTTTTGTGCAACGAAGTTGGCAGCGCTGATGAGAGTCAATCACTACAAACGGAAAAGAAAAGCAGGCACCGCGAAACCACCGCGACACCAGAGGGACGGCGACGTTACCAGAATGCGAATTGCTCGAATCAAGGCAAACACGGTGGTCCGAACTGAATTTGAGAACGGAGCTCCAGCGCTTGTGACGCTGACCAGTGACACGGAGTTGGAGATCTGCGATTTCCAATTCGACTCGTGGCTTTGTGTGCTGGTGCCTGGTTTCGGCTTCGGGTGGATCCGCGAGCACGCTGTTGTCGAGACTCGCGATGTGATTCCTGTACGCGACTTCCAGTTGTCGTCGTCTCTGACTGCGTTTGGACTTGAAGCATCGTTTACGCACGCGCAGGCAGTGCAGTTTCTATCGATACTGGGGGGCTCGCTCGAATCGCTTTACCTCGATTCAGCAGAGACGTCCAACGATGCCCTCGATGACGTGTCTTCTTTGTGCCCATCTCTGAAGTCACTGGTAGTCGCAGTAATTGGGGGTCGAGAGCTCAGCGTCGCCTCGCTCAAGAGATTTTTTTCGCGAAGCACGACGTGTTCGCTGGAGTCTTTTACTACGGGCTGGCAGACATGCAGACCCGCCGTGCTGATCGAGATCCTTACGAACGAGAACAACCTCTACCAAGCCGTGAATTTCCTGAAAGTGTTG
Organism: Pythium sp. MPC-2022a; assembly: GCA_038050625.1. NCBI lineage: Eukaryota > Oomycota > Peronosporomycetes > Pythiales > Pythiaceae > Pythium > Pythium sp. MPC-2022a. The sequence goes on along the minus strand of JALBZB010000767.1, from coordinate 14,034 downwards.
TACATTCGCTTCATTTTTGGTGGGCAACTTGAGGAGTACGCTGATCGCATCGGAACCATGCTTGAAAGTAACCAAGTTCTCGAGCAAGTGTACCTGAGTGGTTCGACGAGTTCAGAAGAAGATCGCACGCTGGAGGAGCGTTGGAATGGGAGATTGGTGTCAAGAAATAGAACTCGGAATTATCGCCTCGGACTCCTCAGTGTACTTGCCCATGACTCTACCAAGTACCCTGCGCTGAGCACCGAGCTGATCGCCCAGATATTTGGATTCGTATGGGATCGTCGTACCGTGAGACTGGGGCATCCACCGTGGGATATCAATTTCTAGTCTAGATGGCGCGAATAGCGCTGCTGCATTGGAAGCCTTTTTAATCATCATGTGTTTGAAAAATATGATTGTGGTTGTATTCTGTGCGAATGGAAACCAACTTGTAATCGCGATGAGGCACGGCATTTGTGGTCTATTTGAACTCAACTGATCCTACTTTGTAGCTGGATGATGTCGAGCAACTCGTTTCGCAGCTCGGGTGCCAATGCAGCTGAGATCCTCTCGTCGTGATGTATTTTCATCACCGACAACCAGAGCTGACGCTGGAAGAAAAAACACGTCTTTGCTACTTGGTCTTCTGGGTTGCTCACACTTACGTTTTCTTCGCCAAAAACGTTTTTGAGTATCCCAAGAAAAGCTCGAGCAGTCTGAAGTCCTTTAGCTCGCGTTTGCTTGTGGAGCACATGCCACTGAGATGCAACACAGTAAGCTAGATAGGTCATTACATAGTCTCCTGGGGATCGCATGCGAGCGTAGCCACCGAAATCGACAGGAAGACCGTCGCAACAAACAGCGGACATTAGCATTTTTGGATAAATCGGTGTCGAAACAAAAAACCACCACTCACGGATCCCGTGAACATTCCACCAGTACGAGCGAAAGTATTTTTTGGATCTTGGAACACACTCCGCATCCCTACTGTCATATCTTTCCTGTAATGCATTAGAAATGAACACGCGGTCAGTGAAAACTGATAAAATGAACTTTCGAAGGCGTCAACATAAACGTACGCATACAATCTTACATTGCTGGAATGTCTCTACGATCATAAGATAGCAAATACAAGTTCACTTCATGGGTTAGCGACATATCACGATCATGAGTAACATGTCTGCTTACCGATGGAGTAATACCACACAACACTCCCATTAGAGGTAAAACCCACAATCTGTTCGATTGGTCGAGAATGCTTTCAGGAAGGAATTTTTCTTGCTCTGAACTTGCGCCGAGTGTTTGAAGCATGACGATCGATGGGACACATTCCTTCATTTGCAAAACGAGTTAGTCAACACATTTTAGCCACTGGAGTAGCAGTGTACTGGAGCTAAAATTTTACGATATCAAGGCACGTGCGACCGCATATGTCTTCCACCAGCGTGATTTTCCCAGATGTACTGTCGGAAGTCGGGCTGAAGACTCAAGTTGGTTCGCCAATACGACTTTTTCATCGCAACCTCTGCCCAGCATGCATCTTTGGAGCAGCAGATTGTGCTAGATACAATTGTAGAGAAACGAACATTAAAGTTGCGCACGTACCCTCGCTGGCGCAGGTTGTGCATGAGCAGCGACCGGGTCCAAAGATTCGCGATCAGAATAGGAATTTCTGTAACATATTCGACGTTGAACGCGACCTGGAGTCTGATCGACGCAGCTAGCTGCTGTATTTCGCACTCGATATTTTGGAGGGAAGTCTGCGGAGAGACATGCACAACCAACTGCTTGTTTATAGCAGAAAACTGCGCAACACCGTTCACGATTTGCTGCAGTGACATCACATGTTCAAGATTAGTTCACATGATGCTGCTCAACAAGCCCAATGCAGCGCAGCGCCACTTACGTACTACAACACCAGCTGCGAAAACTGGCCCAGCGCATTGAAGCGGCGCTCTCCGGTTGCATGCAGCAGTAAAAGCGCACTCTTCTGCTTGTTGGCGCGGAACGACACTTGATTTGCGAGGGATGCCCACATGGTAGCGCTCACAGGGAGCGTGAGCGGGTCCAGCACGGTGCGCAGCTTCCAACGCTTGAGCGTCGCATCACGCATGTGACCGGTCATGTTTACTTCCTTGATCTCTTGTTCTCGTTCTTGTGCTCGCCTGTTCGGTTGCGTGTCGAATGCCAAAGTGCGGGTCAAGTTTGAAAGCCCGCACTGGTGCAACATGCAACTTCAACTTTGGGAAAGCACTTTTTTTCAAAATTTCTTATCAATTTTGGTAAAAAATATTATTTTTTGCTAAATAAATGTTTTTATGTACAAGAATGGTACACAGAAAAAACGCCTTTTTCGTTGTACTGTAAAAAAATACTTTTACAATCGAGGTAGGTTTCTACGCTCTTTTTTATTTATCTTTATTTTTGTATGAACTTTCCACCTAGCATAAAAAGTTTCTAAATCTGTGCCAAAAGTGTCAATTTCCGGATTAGACAGGTGAGAGCTCAAATGCAGAAATTAACCACATGGCACTCTGGAGTTGACAGCGAAGCCCCAGCATCAAAAATAGTGTGCCAGCGTGGGAATCCGAATGTGGCTCCAACGAAAGTTGGCGAGTTTCCGTGCTCTGGGAGATGGCTATTCACCAACTAACTTTGAAGAGAGAAGGGCGTACGCCGCAAGGTGCGATTAGAGGGAGCAGTATTATCCTATTCTCTTGAATTAGGTACCGTACCAATATTGTCTGCTCCAAATCCTTTCAGATATAGCTCCGTCGTGAAAATTTATACGCCCTACCTAACCTTGAGTGCATTTGTCATTTGAATATAGAAAATAACCCTCTATAATACATAACCTGGAATAATCTGATATGGGTATGAAGATGAGAAGAGATGGGGAGAGGGCGGAAGAAAGGTGTTTAACAACTCGTGGCGCGCGCTGATGATACAGCTGGACTTAATGGAGCTGGATAAATTCGACTACTCCATAACCATACACTATTGAGAGCGAACATTTTACTTCGCAACAAAGTATTGACACTAGCACATTAGCGGAGACATGTTGCGCTCAATGTGTTGTGAATCTCAATCCGGCACCGGAAATGAAGGCTTCACTCTATTGGCCAGAGACAGACTCACTTGATGATGGGGGAGTGGTACGAACGAGTGGGTTACGTTTCTGTCCCGGTTTTATTTACCCTATACATGACACATAATAAAACTAAAAGCAAATCGCCTTATTCATGAATAGAGGAACCTGCGACAGTTTATACGGCACACGCGTAACCAACGTGCGTTGTGGGTTACGTTCGTGAGAAACAACAACAAAACAGCAGCACTTGCTGCACAGCACAGCTCAGTCTCGCAATTTGCGCACAACGCGGAAGAAGTCTCATCGAGAAGGCATTGGACGACCGTCGCCTTGGTTCTCTGCTCGCGCTTGATCCGTTCGCTCCTCTCCCCTACTGTATGAATCTCGAGTGCTGCGGTCTCGTGACCACGATGGACACCGAGGGCCTCTCGACGCGCGGCTGGGGCATGGGCCACCTGATGATGGTCGCGCCGGACGACGAGCTGCCTGTGAACAACTACAACGAGGACCACAAGCTCATGGAAGGCGCGCTCATCAAGCTCGGCGACTACGCGCACTTCCGGTACTTTTTGCTCTACCGAAACGGCCGCTTCTGCTACTATGAGCTGCCGATCCCCGCCGGCGGCGCCGGCGGCGGTAACCGACGCGTGCACCTGACGCTCACATCCGAGCACCTGCGCGGCGTAATGATGCTGAACGCATCGATCCACGCCAAGGAGCTCGCGAAGAACGAGGACGAGTACGACGCGGACCTGATCAAGAGAGGGCTCATGTTCAACCGCAGGAAGCTCGAGATGAACCTCACGGGGTACTCGCCCACGGGCCAGCTCATGTCGTGGAAGCTGCGCGCATCGAATGACGCAACGTACACGAAGTGGGAGCGCGCGTTCCGACTCGCATTGCGTCCCATCTGGGCGCAAAACACGTCTGCGTGTCTCGTGTGCCAAAAGGCGTTCTCGTTTCTCTTTCGAGCGCATCACTGCCGGTACGTTCTGCGAAAATGTTTCTGCTAATGCGCGATTGCCCTAGGTATTCTTCTAACCATTGCATCGCGTGTTTTCTTGCTGTACGAATTAGGAAATGCGGCACGTGCATGTGCGACGAATGCTCGGTGTTTGTGCCGCGATTGCCCATGCAGGGCTACTACGACGAAGTGCGCATCTGCCGGGACTGCTCGCCGATTCGCATCCAGCGGTCGTCGCTCAAGATGGACACGCGCGTGCTCGTGTATGGCTCATACCCGGGACGAGTGATCCAGGTGGATGCGGCGGACGACTCGGAAGAAGGCCACGCGTATGTGAACGTCGAGCTCGAGAAAAGCAGCGACGTGCGCAGGTTCCCGCTCGAATACGTGGAGCTGTACTCGGAAGCTGTTCTCTCAGCCAACCGCATCAAGAACGCGATCCGAATGCACCTCTCGCAGTCGCTTTTCCGCACGCAGCTGAATTTCAGTACGTGGAACCTGCTCGAAGCCGTGCAAGAGCAGAAAACCGTGCAGATGGTGAAGATTCTGAACAAGTCGACGAGCATCACAGAGCTTCGCTCCATGGTTCCCAACCTGGGCTCGCTCGAGACGTTCCAGTTCCCGTTGGACGACGAAACAGAGAGCGACAAAGTGCGCGCCTCGCTTGCGCATTACCGTGGCGTCCACGTGATGTTCCCGCTTCGCCTCGACACGGTGACGAAGCTCATTGACCAATTTCGCAATGGCATCCTGCTGCATCGCGTGTACGTGCACCACATCTTGGAAGAGTCTGAAAAGATGTTCCGCATCGTGCACTCGTCACCGATGAACGCGATTGAGATCCCAGCGGGCGTGACGCTCATCGTCGTCGGTGATCTGCACGGTCAGTTGGAAGATCTGCTGACGATCTTGGACAAGAACGGCGTGCCGAGTGCAAAGATGTGGTACCTCTTCAATGGCGACTTTGTCGATCGCGGCTCACATGGCGTTGAAGTGATGCTGCTGCTGCTCACATTCAAGCTGCTGTATCCAAACTATGTGTTTTTGAACCGCGGCAACCACGAAGAGCGCATGATCAACGAAGTGTTTGGCTTTGAAGACGAAGTGTACGTCAAGTACAACACTGACAACGATGAGACGCTGGGTTGGGAAGGACTGAACTCGTCGCCAAACTACTCGCCGATGAAGCTCTTCCAGATGTTTGAGGACATTTTTACGCTCTTCCCGATCTTCTCGCTCGTGAATGAGAGCGTGTTTGTCGTGCATGGAGGGCTGAGCAACCACGACAACGTGCGCATTGAAGAGCTGCTGAAGATCAAGCACCAGCGCGAGATCCCGACCCAGAGCACGAGTCGTGAGGACGAGTTGTTTACGCATTTACTGTGGAGTGATCCGCGTGATCGAGATGGGTGGAAACCCTCAGGGCGAGGTGCTGGTGTTGAGTTTGGTCCGGACATTACCCGCCGATTCTGCCAGCTGAACCACTTGTGTCTCGTGATCCGATCCCACGAGTGCCGTGAAGAAGGGTACGATATCGCGCACGACGGGTTGCTTCTCACGGTGTTTTCAGCGTCGAGTTACTGTGGTTCACAGACAAACAAAGGAGCTTTCGTTCAGCTTCAGCTGGTTGAGCACGGAGATGTGAAGCCACACGTCGTTCAGTACTATGCGCAGCCATTGCAGAAATTGCGGGATGCAGGAAAGAACGAATGGCGGCAGAAGGCTGTGCGCCTGGAGAGGCGTACGCTCATGTCACTCGTTGAACTCATTTGCGAAAAGAAGAGCTCTTTGCTGGCAGCATTTACCCAAGTCGACGTAAAATGCACGGGACGAGTGACTCGATTGCAGTGGAAGGCGATACTTCAAGCCACTTTAGGCATTGAAGTGAAGTTTCTGTCATATTTCCACCAGCTCGCGACTGAAGAAAACGATGCACTCGGTGGTATCGACTACAAGAATTTCTTAAACCGGTACACTGTGGAGCTCGGTGGCGGCAATGCGGACTGGAAGAAGCAAGTCGCGCAAGAGATTTGGGCTGGCTTCTCTCGCGCAGTCTCACAGAACTCGCTGATAAATAGCGGTGACAGCAGCGCCGGCAATGGCGAATTCAAATTGAAGACCTCTCAAGACAAGTTGCAAGCAGCGTTTGATCTGTTCCAGCTCACACCGCTCGTAAACAACAACAACTATAGGGTAGACAATGGCGCAGTTCCTGAAAGCAATCATGCCGGCGGTATCAGTGTCGCCTCGCGTCGCAGCAACGACAGCTTTTTCCACAACGGACTGGTCACGTACGATGTCTTCCGAACGACGTTGCAGCGAGGTCTGGTGCTCAATGAGACGTTGTCGGAGCAGCAGATTTTTGAGCTGATGCAGCACATGGATCAGAACCACGACGGATTTGTCGACTTTGCCGAGTTTTGCGCTTTCTTCGCTGAAGCGAGTCAATCGGATTTCCTTCAAGACCTGTTTGAAGGTGAGGACGTGAAGGCGATCGAGTTGCTGCACCAGTTTGGCTCGCATTTGCAGGATTCGAAGCAGTTCAAGTCGCTCAAGGACGCGTTCTTGGCGTTTGACAACAAGGGCACGTTCCGATTGGAAGTTGGGGACATTTTCGAGGCGTCCAAGCAAATGAAACTCTCGCCTGCGCTTGACGAGCACGATGCGAAGCTGCTCTACGATTCGATTCTGCGCAGTTACTACGGCGTGACTCTACGAAAGGAAAAAGAGCAGCGTGGTCTCGACTGGGAGGTCTTTGAAGACGTGTTTTCACTCGACAGTGCGCTGCAGCGCCGACTGCGACTCGAGAGCTGGAACGCGTCGACCACCAACTTGTCTGCCTTAATCGACAATACAAACCTCGCAACGGATGACGAGACCGGCGCAGAGGGCAGTCCGCTTGGTGGTGCCAGCGCGACTGCGAGACGGAACACGTGGGCTGAGAATTTGGTCGACAGCGCCAAGCACTCGCTGCACGAGCAGCGGCTGTATCTCAAGCTGCTCTTCCGCATGCTCGACCGCAAGCGCACGGGGTACGTCGCAAAGGACAAGTTCATCGCCGTGATGAAGGTGATCAACGACCAACATGGCTCGCTGCTGGACCAGGCAGAGCTCGAGCAGCTCGCAGAATCGTTTGCGCACCGCCCACCCGTGAAGAAGACAGCAAAGAAGGCGAATCAGAGCAACGGCAACGGCGCTGAAGAACCAGAAGATCTAGCAGCAGAAGAGCAGCAGTTTGTGGCGTATCCGCTCTTCCTGCGCAGTCTACGCGTGATCGACTCCAAGTGTAAATGCTGCTGATTTTAAGTTATAGAGCGTCCCTTTTACCCTGTCCTTCTCCATGTTTGAAAATTGTTGTGATTTTGAAGAAGATTTGTGAAGAGACACCAGACTTGAGTTTGTGTCCAGTCAGACAGACAGACCGCGACATTGAGTATTTTAGAGGCACAGAGACTATCGCGCGAGCCATGAGCAAACCAGCAGCAACAGAGAGCGTCAATGACAAGCAGCAGCAGCAGTCGGCGAGCGAAGATGATGTGGAGCAGCAGCTCAGTGCCACGGCCACGAAGAGCAAGCTCGACAAGCTCATGACGGACTTCGCGACCTTTGACGACGTCATGCGCATCGGCACGCGGGTGCGTACGCATGCATGATCCATAGCGCCTCATTGCTTGCTTGGTCGTACTGATCTGATCTTCTATTGATTGTCTTGTTTCGTACAGCAACGCAAGGAGCGTGATGAGTTCCGCCTGGCGGAGATGAAGCAGGAGATGAGTCGGCTCGAGAAGAAGCTCGAGACCGAGACCAAGAAGCGCGTCGAGATGAACAAGTCGCTGCAGAACTACTGCGACGAGCAGGTGACGCAGATGACCATGAACTTTGAGCAGCTGCTGAGCGACCGCGCGCAGCAAGTGCAAACCCGACTTGATGGATTGGCAAACGAGATCAGCGACGTGCAACACCTCGTCGCGCAGGAGAAGGTCGAGATTCCGCGCATGATCGAGAATAAGACGAACGAGCTCACGCAAAAGCTCATCGCGTTCATGGACGTGTTCGAAGAGGAGCGCAAGCGTCGCGTGAACCAGGAAGAGACGATCCTCAAGCGTCTGAGCGGCCACGAGCACGCGACCGCCGAGACGTTTGAGCGCGAGCGGGTGCGTGGTAAATGGTATTGGCATGAATGGTCAATTGACCAATATGCTAACGTGTTGAATGTTGTTCCGACTTGGTACTGATCTGCAGCGAGACCGGGAGCTCAAGTACTCGGAGCTCAAGAATGCGCTGGACGCCTACACTTTCAGCCGGATACGCGGCGACGAGCGCTTCCAGTCGTTTGCGCAGGAAGAGATCGCCAAGATCCAGAACGCACTGGTGGCGGAGGCGCAGGTTCGTAGTCAGCCCTTTGCAAGTATGGATATGGGTTTCTGGTGTCGGTGGCTTCTCATTCGTGTGCTTCTAACGAAAATCGCAGTCTCGAGAGCGCGAGGACGACGAGATCATCGAAGCGCTCAATCGCTACACCGCGAAGCTCCAGGACAGCCTCAAGGTCATCACCAGTCCCGACGCGTAGTGTGTGTGTGTGTTGTGTGAAGGACAGAAAGGCAAAGCGTTTGGCGAGAAATATCGCGGAGGTGGAGCATGAGCTCTCGGTACATTATTGGGATGGAGCTCCGCGGTTCGCGTACCGTACCCTAAACCAAGTTCCAGAAATGTTATCATCATCTAGATCAACAATTTCGAAAGACTTCAGCCAAAATCTGCTGTTGAATTTACATTTCTGGGTACTCAAAACAAAGTGAGTCCACCACGTTGAAGATGTTAAGATGATCAATTCTCATCTTCAAGTGTGGAAGCAATGCTTTGATGAACACGCTCCGACGACCTGCGCAAAGCGACCACATACCTGGATCAGCGAAAATCTCGCATCTCCGTTATGAGAGCCCCATGATCGGCAAGTTGCTTGGCCAAGGCACATATCCACTGCAGTAGTCCTCAAAAAAGCAGTAGGCTTCGTCCTTAGGTGCAGGCGCGTTTTCAAAGTCAAGCTTCGAAAATATAATCATTATTTCTAGACATACAATATCGAATTTTGTACTTCAAAGTCTACGGTTGCTTCTAAGAGATCTAAAAACTCACCCAAACGGTTCTCATCCCTCAGCTGCCTCTGTACCCATCGTGTACCCATCGAAATGAGGTGCTCACTGATGGGCATCCGATCTGCGATCACCAACTGATTCCAAGCCCCCCACATTGCCATTCGCAGCCAAAAGCTCAAAGAGGCGGCACTCGTCGGCAAAGCGGCGCACGTTCGTAAGTCAGCACACACCATGCTCGGCTCCGAGGCAGCAGCACCCTTGAGTTCTGCCTCCAAGCCCCCAGTCTCACCAGCGAGAGCTCCCGAGTCTCTGAACCACCACCAGCTACAACAGTTGGAGCCTCTGATCCGCATCTACTTCAAGCGCACCCCACTGCTGCTGACCACCACCGCGCTCGTGCTCGTCACGGCTGCGCTGATGTACCTGTGTGCATACGACGGTGTGCGCGTCGAGTCGTTCGAGGCGACCACAAAGGACGCGCACGCGCGCAAGCAGCTGCTCGACGCGTACAACTCGTACTCGGGCAACGCCGTGTCGCTGTTCATTAAACCGCTTGAGATGTTCCTCGCGATGGTCGTCGCTGTGAGCCTACTCTGCTTCTTCACAGAATTTAGCACTAGAAGCCATCGTTCAAGCAACACACGGTACAACCGCGTACTGTTACTGAGCAGCGCTGTCGCTGGGTACCTGCTCACGAATGGATTCAATGCGCTGAACGTGCAGCTGGCGCCACGTCCGATCGAGTCGGTGATCACAGCACAAGACCTCTCACTATCCGCCGCAGAGAGCTCTGTTGATGACAACCAGTTGAGCGAGTACACTGGTCCCGAGCGCATGCCGTTCATGAAGCCGTTGGACAAGCGCTTCCTTGAAGAGAGCGACGCGAACCCACTCACCAACACGATTCTGCGCAATGTGCTCATCCCAATCGTGCTCAACCCGAGTCCACAGTGCAAGCTGAGTAGCGTCACCGCCACCGTCGAATCACGACGCGACGGCGCGATCGCCGGCTACGGGTTCCCGTCCCGCCCGTGGCACCAGCACGCGCTCACCACGGCACTGAGACCGACCCAGTCGCTCAAGATCGCAATCACAGACAACTCGACGAAAGTACCAAATGTAATCACGAGCGATGGGCTGAGTAGTGGTGATGACAAAGCAAATGCTCTACCCATGAGTACCCAGCAGGCGATCAAACTGCTGGTCCAGAGCATCGCGATGACCCAACTGATGCTTCCCTGGTGGGAGCACAGCTACCTGGACGAGCTGTTCGAGGAGAAGATCATGGCGAAGTACGAGCCAACCCTCGTTCTTAATGATACCGACATCAACACCGTAGCCAGCCGCTCGGTGAAGCTCTCGGACCTCCTCTTCGACAATGTCGGTAGTACAAGCATACCGCCAGTTGAGTTTCTCACTCGGATCAAGCAGATCATGTTCAACTTCGTCAACAAAGCGCCGAACGCGTCGGCTTCGGAGGTCCAAGTCGAGTTCACGCGCATCGCCAATATCTCGAAGGGGATCACCTTCGACTCGCTCACGATCGAGATCCCGCTTCGCAAAGACCATTTCCAGCGAGAGTACTACTTTGAAGAAGCTATAGGTGGGTTCACCTACAGAACAGTTAACACCAGTGCTTCATCGTCGTTGAAGAAGATGAAGAAGAACGAGAACTACTACTACGAACTGGACCTGGAGAACGACTGCAGTCGAGACGCGTGCCTGATCAAGGAGCCAGAGTACACCCATCTAGGTGATGAATCCTACACTGAGCCCCAGGTGCACGCGCTCGCTGTCTGCGTCGATGAGCACGGAAGCGAGGACCCGCTGGTGTATTTTGACTACGTGAACATGAGCTTCGAGTTCCATCCAATGCGTCTTTACTCCGGTTTCCACTGCGTCAAGAACTCGAATACGTCGATGTACTCTGTGAGTGTTGGGAAGCGCGTGGAGGGCGACGAGATCACCACGGAAGTGCTTCGACACAAGGACGCATTCAAGGACCTCCGGGTTTTACGACTCAAGAACGCTCGAAAAGTGTACTCGATCACAGTGACCCATATCTCCTGGGAGCTTCAGGAACTCACAAAGAAGTACGATGCACAGTGTCAAGATGGTGATGGTGGTACTACGAGTGGCTCCCGTTCTTGTCGTGGACTCTGGTATGATCTTGACCATCTATCCAACAGCGAGTCCAAGAGCCAGCAGCACCTCGTTGTTGGCGCCAGTCGCCTGCCGCTCGCACTGCTGAGCGCGTACAATCCGATTCACAAATTCATGTCGGAGATCCACGCGTCCACCCGTTTGATGCCACTCGTGTCTAAGTTGATGCGCCGCCCTGCTTCCACGTACGACTTTTTGCTCCAGACAGCTCCTCTATATGACCTGGTGTATCCTCGTCGATTCCGAAAATCCAATTGGCCAACCAAAGAGGACGCTACGACCGAGAACTGCTCCGTGGAGGCAGAGGACTTTGTTCACTACGCGGAGAGCAACCATTTGTACATGGAGCAGACGCTGCAGCCGTCATACACTGCGGGCTTCTTTTTCCTGTTCCAGGACGCAGTTGTACGGGATGTCCTGGCTCAGGACACCTCTAGCATCGACAACGAAAAGCACAACTCGGTGGTCGTGCTCAGCTTTGCAGGAAACGTTCAGTGGATCGACGTGAACGTCTCGAGCCCGACGCCCAACATCGTTCTCACACTCGTTGGCGCGGCGGTACTCTTTGCTACCAGCGTTGCGATCTGCGTCTACGGCGGAAAAGCCAAAGAAGCCCAGCTTCAGAGTGTGATGGGTGCGCACAACGTGGCGGAGCTGCTCATCGCCGATAAGAAGTATCCGTCCATGCTCGTGGGGATGAGCATTACAGCAGAGTCAATGTCTCGGGGTGGTGGTGGTGCTAGTGATCGAGGAACTCAGGATTTGAGGCACCAGCAAATCGATTTGCCAGCAACACCAGCAACACTAGACACAGCAAAACCAACCAAATCTAATCTGGAATGCTTTCGGATCCAGAGTCTGACGCTGGTGCACCACGAAAGTAGCCAGCGAGTCGAGTTCCCAAATGTACCAAGCAAGCAAAGTGATTACGTTTGAAGCACTAAACCAAAGCAGAAGTCTGCTAGAGAAATGATATCAACAACAAAACCAGACAAATCTAACAAGAATGAAAAGCATGCATTGCAACCAATTACGATTAGCTATATCTGAGGTGACACGTGGTACAACAGATCCAAAAACACACTTACGCTTCTACGACTCTCTTCTTTTGTGTGCGCTTCTTCGTCATGAAGTTCACCTCGCGATGCACGGCCGCAAACTCAAACACCCTCACGATCTGCTCCCTGTCCAGTTCCAACCTACGATCCAAAGTCGCAAAGTGCGTGATGACGCTCAGGAACCCGCAGCGTGTTCGCATCGTCTTGGTGTTTCAGACGAGCTCCCCATCAAAGCTCATTAGGTCACGAAGATCGTTGGGATCAAGATCATCACAAGAGTCACTTGTGGTAAACCAGAGTCGCCCCAGAACATTGCTGCCGTGGAGCATGTCGGTAAAGAGCTTGGATTCGCTGGCACAGTACGACCCATCGTGAATGTGCAGCTCCTTCAGCGAGCTCACTGCTGGGTACTCTTCCGGACTCGACAGGATCTTCGTCAGCACGGGAGAATTGAACATACACCTCTCCACATCGAACGACTCTAGGTTTCGCGTCGTTGGCAGCGAGAAATACCGCTTGAGGGTGAGTCCAATGGGTTCGCCGAGCCCCAAGAGCTCCAGTTTTCTCAGATTCGGGTAAAACGACGAGCTCTCATTGAGAATGGCGGCTGACGTGGGCGAAACCTTCAGCAGCAGGCGCTTTAGCGGTTGTCCGATGCCGCATAGAAATTGGAGTGTCTTCGTAGCCGAGAAGTTGGTGTCGAGCTCAAGCGAAGTCAATGGAGACGATGGTAGTTCCCTCGGGTAGACCCCACGGCTTGATTTCCAGGATATCTCGCTCTTGACATTAGTCAAAGCCATACCCAGGGAGCAAAACGCACCGCCATGCAGACGGATCTCCTTGCCGATGAGCACCGCGGACTTCAAGCTCCGATTCCGTCTGAAGAATCACAAGTGGGGAGAATTTGCCGTCAAAGTCCACGTGGATTGTCGTATTCGCCCTGATTCGCGCGGTCTGAGCGAGGGATTCCGTCGAAATCTTGACTTCTTCTCACGTCTCTTGCGTCTGGTTGACACCTCGCTTGCGCTTCTTCGCTTTCGGTGACTGCATCAACTTGAAGAGTTCGGTCAAGGAGACCAGGTTTGGCGGCGAGCCAGTTGCGTTGGTTGTGTGTGTATGTGTTATTAGTGTTCACCTCTTAGATTGTAACTTAGTATACCTCAACTGAAAACTGAAACTGTGTGTGTCTGCTGCTCTGCAAGAGTGTCTCCGATCTGGCCCGCAAACTCACAGTTTGTCGGTGCGAGTCTCCGTCACAAGTTGACCCGAATGCACTCGAGCACATCTTTCGTGTCGGTTCCAAAGTTGCATCTATGAAACGCGAACGTGCGCCAACTATTGGAGTTCTGCTGGGTCTTCGGGTGGAAAATCACGTACGCGAGCCAGCTGAGCTCGAGGTTCCTCAAACACCACGGATATCACCAGTCGAGTTGTTCCCCCACGAGTTCCAGCCTTTGGATCGACCGAGTGTACGGCAGCGCAGAGCACAAACACACGAACCGCTGAGCGTCCATAGGGCCTTCGTGCAGTGTTAGCACCTGCAAGCTTCTTGTAGTTGGAAGGTCAATCAATGATCTTGCTTCTGGTACTGGTGGTTGTGGAGTGGCGTTTTCGAACTGAACCTGTAGAACACCACCGAAGAACTGCCCAAGTACTGTGACATCGACACTGGAAGCTGCTGAC
>JALBZB010000766.1:0-18680 GCA_038050625.1 Pythium sp. MPC-2022a | reverse complement strand
ACCCCTTCCCTTCCTCCCCACTTTTCCCTTTGTTCTTTGTTTTGCGCCTTCGGGCGCTTCGTGGGGGGTCTTTTTCCTTATTTTTCTTCGTGGCCCCTTGCTGCGCCGCCGCCCCCCCCCTTTTCCCCCCCCCCCCCCCCCCCCCCTCCCTCCCCAGAGCAACGAGATCAGGCTTCACGGTGTCATCGGGGGCTGGTCCTCTGGCGCTTCGGGGGTGGAGTGCGTCGTTCTCGTAGGTAGCTCCAACACCGATGGCGATGGCAAAGTCGCCGAGGGCGAATGTCAAAGGACCACAGGTCAGAATTACCGGACTGCCGATGGGGAAGATTGGAATGATGCCCACAGCGCGCCAGGAATCAATCAGGAATTTGTACGTCGCCAGGTTTGCATCGGACGGTATATCCCAGCCGGTGTTCATGATGTCAAGGACCTTGGAGCAATCTTGGTTGTTGCCGCTGGGATCGGTCGGGCAATACATGAACATGTAGCACGCGAACATATCCGATTCTTTGCACAACTTGTTGCTACCTTGGTCGCACATTCTGCACGCCATCCATTTGACCCCTGGAGCGACATCGTAGCCGTTGGCTCCCACCATGGTTTCCATCGTGTGAGTACCAATTCCAGCGGTCTCAACCGGAGTCGCAGATTTCACCAGGGGATCGTACCAGCCATAGGTGCCGCGAAAGCTGTCTTTTACTGCTATGTGCGTGGATCGGACGCCGGTACCAATGTACCCCACGACGACGTTCTGGCCGGTGTACCCCATCGCCCAGACGCCCGGAGCTCCGATCTTGGCAACGCCCCACGGTTCGTCACATCTGTCGTCTGGAGCCTTCGATCCGAGCTCTCCGTGGTATTATGGTTCGTTTCATCGGTCCTGGCTTGTTCTGGTATGGACAGGATCGCTTCTTCTCTCACTGTAGCCAAACTTGTCAGCGCACTCAGCTTCGCCACCAACTCAGGAGACGCGTCTTCAAAGTAGACTTCGTTGATGATCCAGAAGCTCTTCTTGTTCTTGTAGAGCGGCTGCTGATCAGTCCTTTCTTCCGACCCAGACTCCTCGGTAAGTAGCGCATTCAGCTCGCTCTGGGTCTTTGCAGCGTGGGCTTCGGGCTTTTCCTTGAGAGTCGTGATCTTGGCTCCTCGGGTCTTGAACTCGGTATCTTCGATGCTCTGCAGCACTGCTTCGGATGTCGCCTTGAGCGTCACGAAGATGTTGACAGTGCCTTGGCGTCGCAATGTGCGGTACGCGCTCGGGTGCACGCGCGGGGGCGTTGGTTTTGCGCTAACAAACGAGAGAGCGGTTGCGAGGAGCAGCAGCGGGGTCTTGATCGAGACCATGGCTGGGTGGGCTGCTAAGCCCTGAATGGAGCTGCTGGGGAGGGAGTGCGTGGCGGAGCTGGAGAAATGAACACTGGGGTGTGAAAGGAGACCGTGGAGACCAATCCTGGCAGAGAGGATGGCTCACGATATCCGCATGTCTTCTGGGCTGGAGGTCGTCGAGACGACATTACAGCAGGAAATCGTGTGGACGGCATAGGCTTCGACGCTGATTCGGACCGATTTATGCAAACCTACCGGTCAATGCTTCCCATTGGATTCCAGGATGGGCATGGTTTGAGTCATCTGGGAATGATTTGGCGAGCGCAAGAGTGGGAGTGGGCTTTTGCTGGGCATTCAGGCTCACACTATCAAATGATACAACTTGAAAGGTTTGAGTCTGGAACTTCCAGCAGAGGTTCTAGTCATGGAGGTATTGAGCACCTAAAAATGTGGGTGAGTGCGTAAAATAACGAACTTTATACACCAAATGAAAAATGGAAATTGACACGACACCTTGATCAACAGCCCTTTCGTTCGCCTTCCTCTCATTTACTTGGGCGGCAGCGCGCACGAGACGCGCAGCTTCATGCCGTTGAAGTCTCGTCCGTCGAGGTCTTCGACCGCGCGGTGCATGTCTTCCGCGCTGCGCAGCGTCACGAACCCAAAGCCTCGCGCGGTGATGCGCACTGTTTCAAACCCCAAGTACTGGAACAGGAACGAGAGCTCTTCGCGCGAAGTGCCCTGTGGCAAATTGCCCACGTACACTTCATATGGGTGCGGGTTCGCCTGGAAACGGTCGCCGCCACCTCCACCGCGCCCACCTGGTCCGCCACGGTACCCTCCGCTGCTAGGTCGCTCTCCATCGTAGCCTCGAGGTCCGCGATTAAAGCCGCCGGGACCGCCGCCTCCACCAAAGCCGCCAGGTCCGCGTCGCATCTGCTCGATATTCGGTGGCGCCTCGGCGTGACCCCACCACACGCTGTGCACAATCACGCCCTCGGCGTTTCCATTCTCATCGCGCGTGGGCACAGTCAGCACTAGGTTCTCTCCCTCGCGAATCGGCACGCGGTGCTTGAACTCGTCCTGAAAGATCTCTTCGAGGAACACGAGAAAGCCGCTGGGCACAATCGTTAGTCGCAGCGTGAACGGCTCGCCGAACGTGATCGGACAGCGTGGGAGCGGCTGCGAGCAGCCCCAGCGACCTTCAATGTTGCTGTTCTGGATGATGTGCCCGCCGCGCTGACGTCGCGGGTTGAAGTGGTAGAGCACTGTGCCCGGATACGGCGCGCCGCTGAGCATGCTCGACTGCGTGCTGATATTGAAACAGCAGCGCGACGAACGCACGGGCATCGTCGCGTGGATGATCAGCGTATTGTTCGTCGCGAACGCTACTTCGGGGAGTACAATATCCAGCGCTGGTCCAGTCGCCGAGTCCCAGTCCTCCGTGCGCAAGAAGCTCACAAGCGGAAGCTGTGTTAGTTAATACGCAAGCACGAGACAATACAATACAGAGTTAGCAAGCCTTAAATGGAGCCTATCCCTGAGAGAGAGGGCGTTTATAAGTACCTGGATCGAGCTGCGTCCACCCTGGATCTTGATCTCACCCGGTTTGTCGCTCTTCGTGCGCGGTCGTTTGACAGCCGGTGCGCCTCCGACAATGCTCCCCGAGCCACCCTTGAGGATGTCCGTGAGTGGGTTCGTTCGCTTCACAGCGGTCGAGCCACCACTACCGCTGGCACCACCTCCTACGCATCCGAGCACAGCGGGACGCACACTTCCTGCGGGCTTGGACGGCACTACTTTCTTCGCCATGACCAACTTCGCGCGCTCCACGGCCGACATCGCAGGTTTGGTGGACGAGGACACCGCAACACCGCCCTTGGGTGCCACGCCGCTACCACTGATCGACGGAGACGCCCCCACGCCCGACGAGCTCTGTCGCTGCAGTAGGAAGTTCTGCACGCGCTCGCGGTCCGACGACAGCTGACGCTTCGGGGTCGTCGCGGACGACGAAGCAGACAGCGACGACGACTTGGCGAGCGTCGACGCGGCTGAGAGCTTCATGCCCGAGGACGACGAGATCGGGGTCCCGCTCGCGCTTCCTCCGAGACCGCCACTACTACCAGAGAGACTGTTCGCGTCATGCGCCGACGAGCCATTCAGACTGGAGCCGGATAGAACGCCAAGCGCCGCACTCTTGCCCGTGTCCTACATGTGCATAGCGGTCGCAGCAATATACGACGTATAGGGGTGAGAAGTGCGCTATAGCAGACGCATGAGTACACACACGCATTCGTGACTAGAGAGCCGTAACGTACCGCGTGGAAGGACTGGTAAAGCTCGAGCAGCAGGATCTCCTGCTTGGTGAGGTACTTGCCGTCGAAGGCGTCCAGCTGCAGGTGCTGCTGCAGGTCGCTCAGCTGCGCTGCGTCCTCCTCTTTCGCCGCCGCCACGTCCGCTGCCGCCATTTTCACTCGCGCGCGCTTTCTCGTTCTGTTGTTTTGTGCTGTTTGTAATTGGGAAGAGGCTCGCTAAGTGCGCTACGCTCAATAGCGAGCAGCCAATTCGAAACGAACTTACCGATATATGTACTGTACACATCATAATATTTACATGTTCCATACCTCGTTGATTTCGCACACAAGTCAAACACAGAAATGAAAAGCGCATGGCCATCGATCAAAAGCAAAGAGCTCTAGCTTGTTCGTGTATGAATGAAACACATGAAGGATCTATCCACATGAAAGGCTCTTGGAAGTGAAGGCGAAATATCTAGTCTACTGCCTTCACGCCTTCTTGGCCTTCTTGCGACTCGCTTGCATGCCCTCGTCATCGTCATCATTTCCCGCTTTCTTCTTCTTCTTCTTGCTCGTCTGCATCGAGGAGCTCTTCTCGTCACCATCCTCCTCCTTGTCTTTCGACTTGGCCTTCTTCTTCCCCATGTTCTCTTCGTCATCGTCGCTCTTCCCCTTCTCCGAGAGTTTGCTGTACATGACAAAGTTGTCCTGGGCGTTGAGCTCCACGGCCTGCGCCGCCAGGTGCGGATGCTTCTTCTCGAGCTTCTTGAGCCACTTGACCGCCATGCGCTTGCGGCCGCTGCGAGTCTTGCGCCACACGCGCTCAAAGTTCTGGCTGCTGCAAAAGTTCTGCGTCACGGCGATCGTGTCCTCCACATTGAACACCGCGTGCCACCAGCCGCCAGGCACAAAGATCGTGTCGCCAGGGTACTGCATCAGCTCGATGCAGCGCAGGGTCTCGGGGGAATTTGCACGCTTGATGCGCGGCAGAATGTCCATAAAATAGTTGACAGCTTCGTCGTCTTCGCCCGGACGCACGTGATTCTTGCCCTTCACAATGTTCTTGGACACGTCCGGAGGAAAGAGCACCCAGCGCTTGCGGCCGACCAGCAGCGTGTTCCAGGCACTGGTGCCCAGTGGGTCCAAGTGCAGACAGGTGCCCGAGCGCTTCGGGCCGACGAGGAACCAGCGGTACGGCGGGCGTCGGTCCTCGCCCACGAGCGAGAAGAGATCCTCCGTGAAGTAGCGCGGCACCTTGTAATCCTCCAGCAGTGGCTTCGTCTCGGGCTTCTCGTCAAACGTGCTGTCAAAGATGTAGAGCGGACTGTCGTCCGTCTGGTGTTTCATGTACTTGGCAAAGTACTTGAACTTCATGCGGATCGACTTGCCGTCGTCGTCCTCGCCGCACTTGAGCTGCACGCGCTTGTAGTTCTTGCGCAGTTTCTATCAAATTATATAGAAAGCATGCCGTTAGACATTGTTCAACCCACTAAGACAATGCTCATTAGTCAGCCAGTTATTTCGTACCTTGAGCGACCAGTTGTTGACCGCGCTCCAGTTCTCCGCCTCCGGGATGCCCTCGATCACCACAGGCATGTACGGCTTCTCGTACTCTTCGATAAAGCGCTCGACGCTCAGGTCGCTGCAGTGCTCACGCTTGATCGGGTTCGACTCGTCGAGAGGCAATCCGCACACGTCCGAGCTCACAAAGCCCTCGCGGCCCCATTCGTGGCTCTTAATGTCTATTGAGTATTATACAGTCATAATGACAATAACAACAGAGTCATTACCATAATGTCAACCCCCAAATTTCTAGAACTTCATGGAATTACATACAAACAAACGTACCAGTGCGATGTTTCTTCTTCGCGTCCGTGATTACCGCTGCCACCTTCTCTGGGTACACGGGCGGTGGCACGTACGGGAAGCGCATCTGGATTCGAGGCTTGGACGACTTGGACTCATCTTCCGACGATGATGAAGACGAGGACGAGGACGATGCGGTCAGCGACGGCGAGCGGCTACGATGCTTGCTGCTGCGCTGCATGCCTTCACGATCGGTCTGCGGGCTCTCCAGACGAAGGCGAAGAGCTCCTGCGAGTGGCTCTCTCTTCCACCTCAGCTGATAATCGGATGGCGCGCGCTCGCAGTTGCGCGCTTTTCGGAGTCGGCTTTCATTGATACTTTGTATTCATTTTGAAATGGGCGAGATGCACTCTAAAACTTGATACAGGTGCCGGTTAAAACCGTCGTCACAATAAATGACCTCTGTTTTCTTATGAGATGTTTTTGTGTTTTTAAAAGTGTCCTCAACCTCCTTTTTATGCATGGCTCCCATACTCAGATCAAGTGCAAGAGGCTACTATTAAAGATTGAAGCGCACATTTACTTCATAATGAAAGTGCTCTTTATCATATTCGAGAGGATATTAGTTTTGGTGGTGGATTCAAATGTTATCCCAACGATTATGTCGCACGAGTATGACTATTTATGAATGTTGCTCCGATTTTTACGTTGCACGAATGTAGAGCATACCAGCTCCTCTCTGTGTAAGAACACGCACATGTTCGATATTCCTCTACAAGAGCAATAATACTTTCCCGATAGTCAAGCACTGAAAGGGGGGCGGTACCCTTTCATAATCAACACGAGAGCGCCACGCACACATCAACTACCCAAGTATGAGCGACTACCGCGTGGAGACGACCGCGTACGTGAAGCTGCTGCTGCACGCGGCCAAGTACCCGACGAGCACGTGCACGGGGTTGCTCATCGGCGAGGAGCAAGGCCAGGGCTTCGTGGTCACGGACGCCGTCCCGCTCTTCCACCACGAGTCGCCGCTCGCGCCGCTGCTCGAAGTGGCGTGCGCCATGGTGGATGCCTGGTGCCAGACGCAGGAGCGCAAGAAGATCGTGGGCTTCTACCACGCGGGTGAGGCCGCTGGTGCTGAAGGTAGCAGCAGTGTGGCGACGCTCAACCACTTTGGTGAGAAAGTGGCCGACAAGATCGAGGCCAACTGCTCGCGCGCCTGCGTGCTGCTCGTCGAGAACCAGCAGCTCAACAGCGAGGCCAAGAGCGCCGTGCAGGTGCGTTCATTGCATTGATACATTGTGCATCTCGTGTAGATTGTGTACTTATTCTCTATGCAATGTTTTACTTGTGTAGCTCCTGCTAAAGGACGTCAAACGCGGCTGGATCCGTGTAGACAACCGCCTGCGCCTGGAGAACAGCGCCAGCAGCGACAAGACGCCGATGAAAGTACTTTCCGAGGCGCTGCAGCAGAGCGCGTACGAAGAGCTCGTGGACTTTGACGAGCACCTGGAAGACGTTTCCAAGGACTGGCGCAACCCACACCTGCTCAAGCTCATCAAGCTTAACGTATAAAGGAAAGAGGGGTAGGAATGATACATAGCCTTCCAGAGTAGTCAGTCAGTCGTAATACATTGCTTTATTCTCATATCACGGGCGACCCGCTCACTCTCTCTACACGGTCATGTTGCGCTGGAAGAAGTTGAAGGTCCGGCCGTACACCTGGTGGCGCAGGATCGCTTCTTCGTACTCGGCCGCTGCAGATTGCTCGCAATTGTTTTGTTCCACTGACGGTTCAGGGAGCTGCGCGGTCGCGAGGCTCTTGAGGTAGTTCGCGAGCGTCAGCCGCGCGTTCTCAAAGTCCCAGAGCAACGGGTGCACGTGCCACAGCGCACACACGAGGCGCGCAGCGGTCGCGTACTCTTTCATCATCACCAGCGCACAAACAAGGTACTCGCCACTCGAGGTCCAGAGCTGCTGCTGCTCTTGTTCACCATCGCTCAACTGCAGCTCCAGTTGGTTTTGGTACAAACCCGCCTGCAGCAACACCTGCACATCAACGCGCAGAAGTAGCAGCTCGAGGATCCGTCGACCACCGGCCAGACCACCACGAACGCTCTGAATGAGCTTGTCGCGGTGATGAGCATGCAGTTTCTCGAATGGTGACAGCAGGATGAGCTCTACACAAACGTGCTTCTTGGCCTCCCAGTGAGCCACCGCGAACGCCTCAATCACGCGCGGCGTCGTGATCTTCGCATAGCCCATCTCCAAGTACCACTTCACTAATGCGCGATCTCCGCCCCAGTGTCCATGGAGCAGCAGCTGGGACCACCAGTTGCTTTCTGCTTCTGCGCTATCAATCGAGCCATGTGCTGCATTCTCGGATTCTTCCATGCCGATGCTGAACTGGTGTTGGATCTGTTTCTTGAGCGCTTTGCTTTGCTCTCTTTCCCAAGTATGACGAGATCTCTGTGGGGTTTGCTGCTTGTGGGCGACGCTGTCGTAAAAGTGCAGGAGGTTTGCAAGCGCAATCGTCAGCGACTGGAGACTCTCCCCTTTGCTCGCTGATAATGCTCCAAGAGCGCTCTTGAAGACCGAGTCAAAGCGCTCGTAAAGGAGCCCAGTCGGAACACTGAAGACAAATTCAAAGTTCCCGATAGCTCCCTCAACTTCGCCTATGCTGCGAAGCAGGTCGAAAACCGCTTTTGTCTGGAGTCCAAAGTACTCTCGTTCGTACATTTGAAGCTCCTCCGAGATCGTAGCTTGTGCCGCCCCGCTATCAAGCACGAGACGCGTCAGAACAGCACTCTGCGTCCAGTTCTGGCCTTGGTCCCACAAATCTGAGAGGTGTCGCCACTCTACAATTACAGCGGCATGTGCTGCATTCACCTGAGGCTTGGCACTGGTGGTGGTAGTCATCCGAGTCTCACCAATCTGTTTCAATCCAGAGCTTGGGAACTGATCCAGTCGTGTCAGCATGCGCTGGTACGTTGCTTGTCTGGCCTTGTTCTCCAATCTGCCTGGTGCAGGGCAGAGAGTGTCAATGAAGCCAGCCGCCTCCTTGTACTGTTCACGGAGATTGCTGTGTGCATCTGGAAACAGCGTCGTCCACTCGCTCACGATCGATCGCTGGACACCCTCCAAGCGGTCGCTCGACAGATTTGCGGTCACCATATTCGAGAAGACGCGTCTGTACACCTGCTCGAGCGTGGCTTCGACTAGTTCGTTGGACGATGGAACAAGGACCAGGACCAGCTCCACCATCAGCGACGCAAGCTCGACAGACGACACCATCTGACACAGTTGCACCAGAAGGCTAATGAGCTTTTGCTTATGCTTCTTTCCATCAGCTTCATCCTCAACATCCTCAATCGCCTTGCTGAGCCAGTTCTTCATCATTGCTTCCCAGTGCTGCCAGTTGTTGTCGTTTAACTGCATCGCAGCTGGGAACAAAATCTGCTTCGCCTTCACTTCATCCACGATAAACCAGAAAGTAGCTTCGACCAACTCGCGCTCCAAGAATCGCAGCTCCTTCTCTTTTGCAACCAGCAATGCATCAGTGTCCTGTCCGCCAGTCGACCCATTCGATGCATGAGAAGACACCTTCCACGCGTCAAACCGAGTCTGGAACAGCGTCAGTGTATCCGAAATGAGTTCCATCCGCTTCTCAGATGTCAGCAAAGCTCCAAAGTGCTTGAAGCCATCCATCGACTGGCCGTAAAACTCGTCCTCGAAACTCACACTCACCACCGACTCCCAGTTTCGTCCCAGAAACAGGCAATGGAACAACATCACATGTTCGTTGGTAAGCACTGACAGGAACGGCGTGCATGCTTCGTAAGCGTATGCACCAAGGTCTGCCGAGAGCTCGCTCGAACGACTCTGATTTCGCTGCTCTAGCCAGATTTGCTGAAGCATGTCGCTTAGGTAGATCATCACCACAGCGCTCGCCGTCACGTGGTGCAGTTTTTGCAGGATCTTGGTCAGTATCTTGATCGTTTTCCCACTGAGGAACGGCAGCAGCGCTTCAATCGCGATCTTCCTGCTCTCACTTGCAGTGCTTGGCGACGAAGACGAAGACGGCGGGCTCAATAGGTCTGTACAGGAGTCAGCGGCACACACGAGCTTAAAATCCACCACCTCAGCGTGGTGGTGGAACCCACGCTTCACAGGCTCAACTTCTTTCAGGCGCTTCAGGCACATGAACAGGAGCGTGATCCGATCGCTGGAAGCCTTTGACAATGGGAAAAGCGACCCGTTCACTCTCTTTTGCTCCATTTCTTCACTCGGCAGTTGACCAATTCGCTTGGAGCACTCTAACACCATTCTCAACAGCAGTAAGATACCCACGTGGTCAGTCCCATCCAGCGACTCGTACACGCTGTCACCATCGCTGTTGAGCAGGAAATGCCCAAAGACGAAAGGTTTCTCGAGCGCTTGCTCCAGGAAATCCTCATTCTCGCTCCGGAACGCAATCTCAAGCTGCTCGTGGCGATTCAAAGTTGATACGGAAGAACCACTGGAGCTGGCACGGTCTGGTATAAACACGCTCTTGATGTACGAAATCAGGCACTGGTACTCGTCCACGCCGTACTTGTTCGCAAACTGCTTGGCCACTTGGTAGTGCTCTTTTTTCGACGCAAGCATCAAGATCTTGCTCACACGGTACTCTGAATCGCGCGAAAACCGCTCGAGATCCAGGTTCTCATTGAAAAACGAGTTCATTTCCTCCAATTCCTGGGTCTTCTTCTGCGAAAGCATCATCTCTTGGCAACGTTTCGCTAAACGAGCGAAAGCATCACGCTTTGCCCTGGAAAATACCTGTTTGTTGCGACCTCCGCGGGTTTCTGTGTGCAGCTCGTCGTCGCCTTCTGCTTCGGGCTCAAAGTTCTTCGACACCACAAAGCGCTTCGTCTCTTCGTACGATCCTGCAAAGATTTCGAGCTGCTTACGACACTCTTGCAACTCAATGGCGACTCCAGTAGACTCGTCGGCTTCGTCACCACCATTTCCTTGGACAGCAGACGCGACTTGGAGCATGAAGAAATGGTGAATCTGTCGAATGAGCATATCCGTTTCTTGGCTTCCTGATGCCAAAGCAATAGACAAAAATGGGAGGATTTCTTTCTCCCAGAACGCTTCCAGGTCGCACTCTTCGTCAGTTGCAAAATCGCTCCACAGTAACAGGTAGCTGCATCCCAACTCCAGGTACGCTCTCCAGTTCTTGGTCCCAGTATCAAAAGTACCCAGCTTCACTTGGGTCTCTGACGCTGCTGTGATAGCTTCCTGGAAGCAAATCCGACTCATGTACTGCACCATTCGTTCGGCACGCTGCGTTCCTTCTTTCACAAGCGCTTCATCAGGTGCAGATCCGCCCGTGTTGTCGTTATCATCACTTTGCTGTGTGATCGCGCCAGTGAGAACAATGTTCACAAGCTGGAAGCCTTTTTGCAACAGCCGCAACAGGAAACCGCGGTCGTTCTTCTCTTCCTGAAGCAGATCAACAACAATCTCCAGCTCTTTCAGCAGCAATTCTTCGACACTGAACCGCTTGCTCGTATCCTGGTGGCGTCGCTCCTCGACGTCCCCTTCCGAGAGACCTATCTCGGTCGCTAGAGCTTCAATCGCTTCGAGCTTCTCCATCGACGACATGATGAGATTTGTGATCTGGTGGCTGAAGATACTCGCTGACGACACATTATGCGCGCTGAAGATCAGTCGGCAGAGCTTGAGCTTCTTCGTCCACGAGCGGAATGACGACGCAGAGATCAGATCCAGCACAAGCGACATCAGGTGCTGCAGCTCGACATCGGCACTGTGCTGATTGTGGTGGTGGTGGCTCTTGCCAACGTGGATGCTCTGGATCACCTCGGTCGTCAGTCCATATGCAACATCGTAGTCAGCGCAGTACAGCGCTGCATATGCGCCTTTCATCACGATCTGGTGCTTGTGATCCTCAATGCGAAGGAGCTTCGCCAAGTACAACACAGCTTCCAGTGGCGTGGCGTGTGCTGTGTCCGAGGAACGCAACACCTGCTCTAGGTTGTGCTGTCGAAACCACTCTTTTGCTCGGTTCGACGGCTGATAATGACTCGGATTGCTGGTAAACACCTTCAAAACGACATCAAGACGGTCTTTCGAGTCCTTCAGTGGACGAATCGCTGCGGGTGAGAGCTTTACTGCGCCGTACGTGAGCAAGTCCAGCAACTGGCAGGCGTGGACGAGCTCTTTTTCGTGGCGAAGCTGGCGCTCGTAGTGCTTCTTCCGGTCAAGCTCTCGCTCCAGTGACGGGAACGACAGCACGCGCGTTGTGATGTCGATGCACTTGAGCGCTGCAAAGTGGGTCTTCAAATCGCTTTCCGATACAAAATTGCCCTTCAAAGTGTCAATTTTCGCCTGAATCGCTCGGATCAGCACCACGATCACGTGGTGGATGACCTCGTAGTTCCCGCTAATCCAGTTTGTCGCAAGGTGCTCCGCTGCGTCCAGGTACACGTCGTAGCTCAGCAAATGACGCAAGATGACGTCGAGAATCGCCTCCTGGCTGATGCGTTCCCCAAAGACGTGGGTTTTGAGCTTGGTTGCATCGCGCCACACCTCCATCCATTGCTGAGCATCGTCGTCATTGCTGCTGCTGTTGTCATTACTGGAGTTGTTCCCAGGAAGCGAAAAGCGACACATGCGCTGCAATAAATCGTCTGCCGCCGTGCTGCTCGCCTCTCCGATTTGCATCTTGAGCTCACTCGGTGAGCTGTGTACGCCATACTTGTTCAGCACATCCATCGTCACCATGAGATCTTCCATTTCATCCACTTCGACCTGAAGCTGCTCGATCTCGGGAAGGTCATTCTCCTTGCGAACTGGCAACGACTGGAAAATCATCCACAGCTGCTCAACAAACGTGGTGTGCTGCGCATTGAAATCCTCCGTACTGGTAAAGTACCCAAATGTCGTCGCCGAGTACACGACGTCGATCGACGTACGAAGTAGCTGCGCGTCTTTCTGGATCCATCGCTCTACGATCGGCATCGACGGGTTACTGTGGTGGATCAGCTGCGCGCAGAGCTCCAACGCCGAGAGCGACGACTTCTTGGAAAGTGTCTGGCAGAGTGTCGAGAACGCCTCGTCCAGTGTGTAGAGCGCGTCGCCACGTTGCGCAACGAAAACAGCTTGAATGCGGTCGATCGCGTCGGTCACCGAGTCCCACTCGCCGATCACGCAGAGGATCTGGTCGTGAAGAGAGAGCGCCGACCATTCCTGAAGCGATAGCAGACAGCACGACGACAGCTGCAGCGGGTAAATGCAGTTGTAAAGTCGCTCCACATCCTGTTGGAAACCTTCAAAATCAATTTTCTTCTGCGACGATGACTCACCTCCTGCTTCGTGCCAGCCACAAAGACATTCCTTCGCGAGCGAGCTCAGCTGGAAAGCGTTCGCGAGCTGCCCAAACAACGAGTCCATTTCCAAGATGCGATCTTGGAACCAGGTTGCGTATTCCTCACGTCTCTCTTGGTCGCTCTGACGCGCTTTGCTCTCAAAGAGCGCGAGATCGTCAACGTCCAGGTCGTGGCTTTTGTTTTCTGCATTGAACTCAACCTCCACAACGCGCGTTTCTTGTCCAAGGCTGTCGTCTTCGAGGTCCTCTTGAGCGCTCATTTGAGGTCGTAGCGTGTAGAATTGCCACTCGTCCCTTGAGTCCGGTCCAATAGCTGGGAGTAAGTGCGCGTAGGCAACTGGCGCGATCGATGCTGGCAGAAGCGAGAGCACTTCCAAGCGCCGAGGGATGATCGTCCATGCGTTTCTTTGGAACAGTACGGTTAACGATCCCACACGCCCTTCGCACGCGAGCTGCTTCGCCACTTCGACGATTGGCGCATTTCGAAATTGCGCAAAGACAGTGCCATCGTAGTATTTCTCAGCGAGTCGAGTCGAATCTTCGGCATCACCACCAAAAGTTGCCAGGGTCTCGCCGGTCTCCAGGAGATCTTCAGCCAAAAGCATCTTGAGCGTATCCAAGCGGTAGATGAACCGCAGCAGCTTCTGCTGCTTGGCGTTGTGTGAGTCCTCTTGATCGCCATCGCTAACAGTCTCGCTGTTCCCCATCAACGCACGCAGTCCTGCTCCAAGGATCTCCTTCATGTGGTCGAACGAATCGGACGTGATCATGTTCAAACACTGGTCGACTACCCACTTCTTGTCTTGGATCAGGCTCAGATGATGCAGCGCCTTGCCGAAGCCATTTCCAGGACACATGCGCTCTGTTAGCAGGATGGTGTAGTTGTGGTTCTCGACCGAAGTCTCCACAGTTGCTAAGTTTCGGAACTGGCTCCAAATTTGGCGGTGAATAGCGTCCAGATTGATCACTCCAGTCATCCCATGTGCTTCAACAACGTCAAGCGCTCGGTCGTACTGATGTGATTCCATCAGCAAATCCACGAAAACAGTGAGCTCAACGTTTTCGAAGTGGTTGACTGTCGAAACTCCGTTTATCGTAGCGAGTTGGTACCCTTTCACACCTTCAGTACTCGAGATAGGGACAATTGCATCAACGCGCACGTCTTTCTCGAGAAGAGCAGGGAAGCTGCGCACATGCGACTGCACCGAAATCATCTCGATCTTCCCGAGAGCTGCTGCTGCTGCAGTCGCTCGGCGAGCTGAATCTTCCTCCTCGCTTTGGATTGCAGCGGTATGGTCGTCATCGTTAAACTGGCGCTTGAGCTCTCCATACACGACTCGCCCATTCTCCAGCACAAAGACCAGCAGATCGACAGCTACCCACGACACGGACTTGACAGTAACACTGGCAGACACACCATCGACTTGCTCGAGCATGTCGGCGACACTCACTCGCTCAGTCAACGCCAACGTGTTCACAAACTGCCAGTTGACGATGTCGCTGCACGTGTCGATCTGGCGGATCGAGAAGCGTCCCTGGTCGTCCAGCATCGTCAGGTAAACACCATTTGGCGAGATCGCGAGCTGGTGAATCGAGCCTTGGAGCACTTGTGAGTCTGCTTCGCCTCCGCCAATCATAAACTTCAACGGACTGAAAAACGACCCTTTCACAGATTTCAGCAGCCCAGAAGACACTGAACTGTTGTTTGCTGCAGCGGCTTGGATCACGTCGCTACTAGTTGCATTCGCCGAAGCTGCATACTCTCCGTCCACTGCGGTCGCATCACTCTCGTTGATTATCGCGTGCTCCTCACTCAGCACCATCGTGTAGTCCAGCAAGTCGCAGAAAGGCTCGGCTTCGAGCATTTTCCAGACCGAGAGCGAGGACGCGCGTCCCCGAACCAGTTCGTCGCTTGGGTTTTTGAGTCCACCACTGACCACAAGCGTCGCGCTGGAAACTTCAAACGACGCTGCAGCGACGCCCGCATGCCATTCACTCATGCGCTTGACCACTTTCATGGCAAAGAGCGCTTTCATGACGGCTTCTGAGACCTCCTCCTCCTTGTTGTTGAGCGTCAGGAGCGCAAGTTTCGGCACTTGGACGTCCATTTTCACCAGTACTCCGTCGGTGGTCACGAAGAACAGGCGGTTGTTCTTGGCGTTCTGGAAAAAGACCGACACAACCTGCGAAGTCTTCAAGAGTTCTTTTGCACCCAGGTACTTGGCAGGACTCGCGCGGATCAGCAGTGGCGGTCGGCATGTCGCAATATTCAGCTCCGAAACCGAGGCATCTTCAAGCGTCATCCATTCGCGCGATGAGTACACCCAGAGACTCGCTTCGCGGCTCCCCTTTGGATTCACGACGACGCCGCTGATCACCAAGTACTGGCCGTCGGGACTCCACGCGAGCGACCACTTGGGCTCCTTTTCTTCCTCCTCATCGTCTCCTTCAGGGTGATCTTCCGCGGTCTTCTTCGCAAAGCGCTTTCGCGCTGCGTCGTTCTCCTCCTTCGTCCACAGAGACACCCATGCACTAGACACACTCTTTGCAACGTCGTCTTGCACGTTGTTGTTGATGTTATTGAACACGCTGAGCCGCACAAAGTTACCAGTGCTGCTTCCTCCTTCAGGATCGCGAGGGAAAGTCCACTGCAACACGGCGACGCGCTCCGCACCAAACGCCACAACGACCGTCTGCCCACGTTCATTGATGCTATCACTGGCCCCTTTACGAGAAGCAGTAGTGTCTCCTGGGGTCTGGCGCGCGAGCTCCCGCACGTCCAGCAGCACGCGGCGCCGCCCCGCGTCACCTCCCTCCTCCAGCTGCTGCCGCGTCATATTGCCTTGGAAATCTGGAAAGTGGCTCTAATCAAAGGATTGGCACTTCACGTCAGTATTTTGATTTATCCGACATAGTGACGTCTCTCTATAGTATCAAAACTGTATTTTACTGTAAGTACATCTCCGAGTTACGATCTTATATTTAGAGCGTATACAGAATATTTGCGGTTACCCTCATCCAAGCACCATTTCAAGAATGCCAAAGAGCTCATTTCGTGGTTGATCAGACGCAGTATCATGGCGGCGGCGACGACGAGCGTGCTGCTCAAGCCGCGCGTACACTTTCTGCGGATGCGCGCACCGATCCAGGAACAGCTGCGTATCGAGGAGGCACTCTTCCGCGTGGACAAGCAACGCAACTGGTTCATCTACAACGAGGAGAAGACGCCCGTGACGATCGTCATGGGCATCGGTGGCAAGCCGGACCAGCTGCTGCAGCTCGACGCCGTCAAGAGGTGCGTCGTCCATTGCTCTGCGATAATGGCGCTATTGACAGTGTGGTGAAAATGATGTGGGCTGATTGCATGGAGCGTATGTGCGTAGAGACGGCATCCCTGTGCTCAAGCGATTCAGCGGCGGCGGTACCGTCATTGTGGACCACAACACGGTCTTCACGACTTTCATCTGCAACGTGGTGCGTTTTGACGCACAGCTGTATCCTCCATAGTACCAGTTGCAGTTACCTAATGATTTCTATGAATGCGTTTACAATGTAGGAATCGTTCCCGCACGTGAAGCCGTTCCCGCGAGAGATCATGGCGTGGTCGAGCACGTTCTTCTCCCCGTTCTTCAATCGCTTGTGTGGAGAAGACCTGGTGCGTTGTATGCTACTTCTCTACCACTGCTGCCATTGCTATTGAATTTTTATTGTAGTGATACGCTAACCTGGCGCTCTTATTACAGAAATTTGCACTCCGCGAGGACGACTACGTGTTCGGTGACCGCAAATTCGGCGGCAACGCGCAGAGCATCTCGAAGGACCGGTGGCTGCACCACACGTCGTTTTTGTGGGATTTCAACCCCGCGAACATGGAGTATCTGACGAACCCGGCGCGCCAGCCGGCGTACCGCGCCAAGCGCTCACACTTGGAGTTCCTCTGCACGCTGGAAGAAGTGCTCAAGCGCGAAGTGGCGACGCGCGAGAAGTTTGTCGGCGAGCTGCGCGCAGAGCTCGCGACGCACTTCACGCTCGAGGACGTCGACGTCGCGTCGCTCGAGCCGATCTTGAGCCAGGAGCACCGCAAGTCGACCAAGTTCCTCAAATTATAGAGAACAGATGCTGATAGTGAACAGACGTCGTCAGTCAGTGGTAAAGAGGACGAAGAGGAGCTTGGAAAACAAGAGATCCATCGTCTCATCCCTGGAAGTGGCGAGTGTCCATCAATTGTTATCATATACCTCGTAATATCCACACTATTTTGCTTGATTTTTTTACTTTTGATTCTCAGCCAGTGATCCAACCTGGCGAGTAGTATTTAAGTCAGCATCAGCCACCGAGAGCAAAGCCGCTTCTGAGTTGCTCTTTTCGTGATATCGGAGAACAAAGTAGCCTAGAGTATAGTTGTAAGCTTTCAGTAATCTGAGGAAATTCCATCCAATCAGGGAGGGTCGATACAAATACCAAGTCTCCAAGAATTGTTGACAGAGTTGATAAATCACTCATTTTACAACTTCGAATCATTGGCTAGTTCCGAGAATGTATGGGGTAAACGCTGAATCCCGGTCAGTGCGAGTCGCATAAACCGGTCCAATCAGTTCCAGTTGCAGCCATCCGCACGAGTCGTCTACTTGTCATTCTCGCAGGACCTTCTCCAAACCCAGACAGACTCACGGTCTTGAGCTATCTCCTCCATGAATAACGCGACCTCGAAAGACTCCCTCCTTCCTTCACACCCTCAGTCCACATCTCTCCAGCCCCCACCACAGTGCAGTCTCGACGTCCCAGTAGCTCCATTCAGAGCTCGGCGGGTCACTGTCCACGCGCTTGCCTACCCAGCCATGGTGTCGATCAAGACCCCGCTACTGCTCCTGGCGACGGCTCTCTCGCTCACCACTGCGTTCCCGCGCGTGTACCCGAGCATGCACCACACGCCGCGACGCCAGGGTACCGTCAACATCTTCGTGACGTTCAAAGCCTCGACCAAAGCCGTGCTGCAGAGCATCGAGGGAGCCGAGTTCGAGACCCGCGAAGCCAAGATCAAGTCTCTCGTGGAGAAGTTCGAAGCCCACGCTGCGGAGACCCAGATTGAGCTGAATGCACTGCTTGCCGAGAAATCTGGATCGCAAGAAAGTAGCTCTGAGCAACAGCCACACTGCACTACAAGCGCAAGAGGAGCTTCTGGGTCAACAACAAAGTCTACTTTGAAGGCGCGTCTCCCGAGCTGGTCGCGAAGCTGAGTGCACTGACGAGTCTAGCAGAAGTGCGAGAAGAAGCGATCCTATCGATTCCAGAGCACGCTGACGCCGATGCAACGGGCCACAATGCCACAGAGAGCTCGGCTCGAAGGCTCCAGATGACAGATGTGGACGAACAGTGGGGCGTTGCCGAGATCGCCGCGCCTGCCGTCTGGACGCTGGGGTACACCAGGCAGAACGTCATCGCGAACTATATTGGATCATACCGATCTTTTCCATCGGCAATCAAGGAAACATCGCATGTGCCACGCCGAACAACCCAGGCAGCTTGGCCACCGTCGTTGGTGTTGGAAGCACCGAGAAGGACGATAGAATTTACCGCGACAGCGCGAGGACCGGCACCTGATGGCGTCGTGAATCCTGATCTCGTTGCGTCTCAATCGCTCATTTACTTGGTTGTTATATGTTCAATCGATATTCGATATATGCTTATACAGTGCACGTCAAAAAGTTAAGGACAGCAAAGAATTGAATTATGTGGATTTTTTTTTCGAGTTTTGCGTTTGCGGACGAGCTTTTTAGTATGAGAGAACGTCATTAGGATACTCTCGTGGTGAAATCGCAGCTCGATTTGACTTCTTAGAGCCACAGGAATGG
>JALBZB010000765.1:0-18681 GCA_038050625.1 Pythium sp. MPC-2022a | reverse complement strand
TTTTGATTCTGATTGGTGAAAAATGTCCATGTTCACAAACCACTGTCGCGGACTGTACTACTTGACGACCTGAAACGCAGACGTGAACCATAGCGACGCCCTTATCAGCATCGAGCGGAGATCTTGCGCAACTGGACTGATCCTCCGGTATCGTTGGTGCCGAGTGCGCATTTTTTTCGTGGTTGGAATTACTCATAATCACTTCGTTGCCATTTGGTGTCGGAACTGACACATAGAAGCGTCGCACTGAGGACAAAACCATTGAATCAACCATAGCTTACGGACGGGAGCGCGAATGTGTGGCATGTATTGTGTAATAGTTAGCGATTGGATAGTTCAATAGAGGGTTGCAGTGAAAGCTTGTTCAGTTTGTTCGTGGAGAATTGCAACTGTAGGTCTATGCAGCAACGACATGACCTCTCTGGCGGTTCGTATCCGCCAGTACGGCATTCTCCAACTCCTTCTGAGCGCAGAGTGCCTCCCGTTTCGCGAGCGCCTTGCTGATTCGAGTCGCGAGCAGCTGGGACGGGTGCTCCACCGCGTAGTAGGACGCGGTCGAGAGCAGCAGAATCAACAAGAACTGGCTAAACAGTTTGTCGTAGTACGACTGCTTGCGGACAGCGTCCGTGTAGACCACAAAGCTGTGCAGCAGGTACACAGAGAAGCTGATCTTGCCCCAGTAGCGCAGCACGCTCCACTCAAACATGCTCGAGATCCACGACGGCAGCAGGATCTCGATGACGATCATGAGTGTCACATTCACGCTGACGAACGGGAACCCCTTGGTCTGGGGCACCGGGTTTTCATGCACCCAATTGAAGAGCAGTCCTTTAAAGCAGACGCTCATCAACACCGCAAACGCGGCGTACTCGACGCCTCGAAGCAGGATCTTGTGCCATAGGCGGAACTCGAACGCGTTCCGCTTGATCGCCTGGTCAAGCTTCACGTAGATGATCGCGGCAATGGCCCCCGAGTAGAAGGTCGGCAGGTGCGGTCTCAAGTGCTGGTGGCTCGTGCGCATCTTGTAGAAGCCCGCGTGGATGATCCAGACGTACATAGGAATGAGCGGCACCCACCACAACTTGCGCAGTCCTACCATGACCGCCACGAACACTGGGATCATCAGGTAGAACGAGATCTCCAGCGGCAGCGTCCAGAACACGTGGTACCGTTGGTGGAACTCGAACGTGAGCACTTTGAAGAGGTCGAAGTCCTCAGGTTGCTTGATATGGAAATATTTCTCCTTGGCCTTGTCGGGAAGAGCGTAGAGCACGAGAGCGACGGCGGCGAAGAGCGGATACACGCGCAAGAACCGCTTGGATGCGTAGTCGAGCAGCGTGAACGTCCACTTCCGGTACGACGCGTGTTGCGCGACCAACTGCTCGCTCTTCTTGAAGAAGAGCATCGTGAGCAGGAACGACGAGAGTACGAAGAAGATGTCGACTGCCGACGCGCCGAGGTTCACACCGTGGATGAAGCCCGAGTGCTGCGTCACCACGAGGATCACCGCGAGGCCGCGCACACCGTCGAGAAAAACGATCTTGCTGGAGCTACCAGCACGATTACCCGCAGAGGCAAAAGTACCACCAGTAGAAGCCATAGCAGCCAATCCTCTCTTGTCTCTTTCGTTGTTCAGCTTGCACTCTAAGGCGCTGGCGAGACTGCCCTTCTCGTTTGGCAATGCATCAACATCGTCTTGAACCGTGAGGACCACCATCGAGGAGGCATCATCGTCCTGGGTGTGAGGACCTGGAGCATCCGCTTGCCATTGCTCATCGTGGACTTTGGTGCGTCTGAACACGATCGCGTCATGCTGTTTACTGCGCTCGTGAGCACCCAGCCTCTCGTCTCTTGGCGTCCCCACTAGCAGCATCCTTGGGGGTGTCGATTTGAAAAGGCGCTACGCTTGAGTTATAGTTGGAATCACGGTCGCTGTCACTCGCTGGTTCGTCCGTCTGTAGAGGTTGACACCTCCAATGTACGGTCCCGATAGAATGTTCGCTGGTGCTATCCGTCACGCTGTGCTTGTCGCTCTTCTGTTGGGTCTTGCTGCACTTGCTGCTTTGGGGAAAGTTGCCCAGTGACCGGCATCTGTCTGTACCTGCCTGTTCATGTTTTCTGTACTTCATCGCTTCAGCCATCGATCGGCCAGTCTGTCTCTTCATATGATTTGCGGGAGTGCCTGATTTCACTTCACAGCGTGCTGCGTTCCGGATACTCTAGTTCATCAGGATCCCATTGCACAGCCGAGCGAAACACCTCTGAGTGCCAAACTTAGCTGCAGCTTTTCTCAACAACTTTCGCGAAACACCCCAGTGGAAGGGAGAAGGAGAAAGAGAATCCAGCAAAATCCCCGACGGCGTTAGAAAAGTCCCATGAACGGTGCCAAGCGAAACCCCTCGCTCGGAATCGTATGCTCCGCACGCTAGTATTTCATTTAAGAACTCTCCTTTCCCACTTCCCCAACGCAATTGTCCTCTAAAGCAACAATACACGTTAAAGAAAATTTCAATATCAATAGGATACATACATCTAAAAGGGAGGGGTTTGGTTTGTGGGCCCTCTTCGTGGCCCAGAGAAAGAACGCAAGCATGGAGGTGGAGATAGATGGGAGGATACCAAAGCTCACACACACCCAAGGAGGCTCACGCTGCGTGCGCCGTGCCCAAACGTGTCAATTTGCCATCAACATCGTCATCATTCTCCTCCTCATCTTCTCCTTCACCATCTGCATCGCAAGCGTCCTTGTCCTTTTGCAACGCCTGCAGTTTCTCCCAGACAAACTGCTCCACATCAAACGCGAACGCGTTGCAGCCAAAGTTGATCTCGACCGAGTCGCCGAACTGGTGCAGCGACACAGCGGCGGCGTACTCTTTCCCGTCCTCGGCCAGTACGGGCGCGACGCCTACAAACTTGCTGTTCATGGTGTAGAAGAGCTCGCGCGTGTTGGCAATGTACCCGCAACCGATCGTGGCGCAATTCCACCGGCGCAGGCGGAACGGCGTCGTGTCCCCCCACTGTGGTCCAAAATCTGCGTGGGAGCCACCAAGGGCACCGAGAGCTCGTTGCCCAGTGTTCCAGTAGAACAGTCCGTCATCGCCATGGTACCCGTATGAGGTGGAGTACCAACCAAGATGGCTCTCAGAGCCAAACCCGTATGCGGTCTGCTCGGTCGCCGTCGTGATGGACGCAAAGCCCACGGAGCCGCAGCCCGAGACCGTTGCTTCAAAGTAACAAACGCGCATCCCGAGCACCTGCGCGTATGCAAGCGGAGGTGTCGCACGCTTGGTGCGGATCGACTCGGTGCAGCCGAAGCGAAAGTCTTGGTGCTGCATCGAGTTGTTGTGGCTGAATACATTGCCGTTCTTGCGCATCCACGTGCGCGCGCGCGTGCAGATTTCCACCTGACTGTTGGTGCGCGCTCGGCAGATGCGCTTGAAGTGCCACAGCAACGGGTCACAATATTCTACGACCGCTGGTAGAGCGCGTCCATTGCGCCACATGTTGCAGTAAAATTGTTCCCAGATGAACGGGTGCTGGAGCGCGCGGCGCCACTGGCGGGTGACCAACTCGCACATCGAGAGCGACGAGAAGTCCAGGAACTGGAAGCACACGACGAGTAGATCCGCGTTCATCACGTCACTAAAGTGAATGTGCGTAGGTTGCTGGTGGTTGGGGCCGTGGCATTCGTGGCGCTTGAGCTTCACCAAGTTGAGTCGCGTGGAGTCGTTCAGAGGCGCTGTGAGCTGCTCCTGTGTGACGAGCTCGAGCACAAACTCCGTCGCCGCCGCCGCACTCTCCGCGGACCCTGGGGCCATCGCATTGAGCGGACGACTACACGCAGCGTTGCTAGCAGACGCAGAGACGACCTTACCATTCGCACCACGCGGCCACAAGGAGGAAATGGATCCGAGCATTGCAGCAATGCGGCGAGAAGGCGCCTCGTCGGACTCGGCTGAGATTGCTGTGGACGCGCTCATCGCTGGTGGTGCTGGTGAAGGTGATGACGCCTGGTGAGATGAATGGGGAATGGATGAAGATATGCAGCGAGCGCTCGAGGCTTCTCTGGGTGCTGCAGCTTCAAGAGCGAGCGTGCTCTGCATCTGTCAGTTTGGTGGTGCGATGGATTGCTTCTGGGGGGTGGGTGCGTTCATTTCTTCGACAAAATGAAGCTATTCGACGGAGTGTGGATCACATTCTCACTCAGCTTTTTGTTGTATCTTCAACATTCTATTTCTATTTTTGGTCAAGATTTGTATTACTTTTTGTATGCGTTCAGACTGAAGTAATAATTGTTATGATTGGATGTTAATACAAATAAAATAGCTTATATTTAAACCAATCAAACTGGACTTGCGAGCTCATCACCTTCACTCATGCGCATTTCAGTTTCTGGTGTTGGAATGGCATGATCGATCTCGTTGATGAGTGAGTGTGGGTGGGGCGTTTGGCTCCCTTCCTGGCGAACTGATCGGCTCTCCAGAGTCCAATTCACCACGCAAAGAGCACCACCACAAGCCTCTCCAGACAATAGCGATGGCCTCCGAAGCTCCAGCGACCGCCGCGCTTGTCGTGCACCGTGGCGCGTGCCACTGTCGCGAGGTTGAATTCGAGTTCGACGCGCCGCGGGACCTCGTGGCGATCGACTGCAACTGCTCGATCTGCAAGATGAAGAAGAACACGCACGCGATCGTGCCGCAGTCGCACTTTCGGCTGCTCCGCGGCAGCGACTCCCTCACGACCTACACGTTCAACACACACCGCGCCAAGCACATGTTCTGTAAGAAGTGCGGCGTGCAGCCCTTCTACATCCCACGCAGTAACCAGGACGGCTACGCGATCACAGTCGCGTGCGTCGACCCCGCGACGCTCGGGAGCGTCACCATCGAAAAATTCGACGGCGAGAACTGGGAAAGCGCGTACGCGGTCTCGGACATCGCCAAGTACTCCAAGGATGACTGAACAGTTGTTGGGCGTTTGATGAATGAACAAAAAAACACAATAAACGTCATATTGGAATGCCTTCTTCAGTATTATTGATATTATGATATGCTACACTTGGGGTTGATATAGTATTCTACAGACGTGAGGGCTACAGTTTGTGTCGTCTACGCGTACGAGACGGCGCTCCAGTCCCAGTCCTCAATCTCGTCCACAAAGTACCAGCGCGTCATGACCGCGAGCGACGGCAGCGAGAACCAGACGAGCACCACGAGTAGCCGCACGGCGAGCGTCAACGACACGGGCGAGTCGTCGTCATCGTTGTAATCCGCCCAGTTGCTCAGGATCTCCTCGTGGTGCTGCTGGAACGGGGACTTGTCCAGGTTCACGCCGGCGTTCCAGGTCGTCAGGTACTCGCCACACCAGTGGATCGCGTCTCGCGACGGGGATTTGATCAGCGAGAGCTTTTCCGATCGCTGGCTCATCGGATGGCGCGTAATGTTGTTGCAAGCACGACACAAAGGCTGCTTCTGGTTCTGGTTGACTCTCTTCACATTTTCTGCCTTGTTTAAATCCACCAGAGCACGGCTGCTATCACCGCACACACTTGAGATGGAGGTGGTCGAGATATTAGAGGCACTGCCAATATCTGCTGTCGTTATGCGCCATTCTGGAACCTGTGTGAAGAGTTCTTGAGCGTCCTGGATACTCCCATCCAGACACACATGATCGCCGAACGCGCGACAGAACTCCAAGTTGACCTGGTTCTTGAGTGGTCCGTCGTGGCCTTCCTCGCTGAAGCTCCGCAGCGCGCTCATCTGCCACGCCTTTGCCATGTCCAAGTCTGTGTAGAAGCTATACACGAGCATCGCCGCCCCCATTGCGACGACGAACAGCGGCACGCCGACGGTCTTGAGACACACACGCGTCGAGTAGCGCGGCAGCACGAGACAGCTCAGGAACATCACGCCCACACCCAGCAGCGCGAACGCCAGCCCCACAGAGCACGTCACCAGGTCGAACGCCGTGTTGGTGGTCGGGTATACTGCAAACGCTGGCGGAGACGGGCCATTGAGGTCACGCTCGAGCTCGCTAAAGCTGCTGCTGTCACTGTCGTTCATGTAGCTGTAGTACCACATGTAGTAGCGCGCGTGCAGGTACGGGAATAGTCCGAAGCCCACGAGGCCGCATCCGGACGCGAAGAGCACGTCGCGGTGCGCGTGGGACTTGAGTTCGACCACCGCCATGGAGCGCGAGATGAGCGACTGCAGGAAGCGACGAATGGGGAAATGATGGAGCTGCGTGGACGACGCCAGCAGCGGTCGTGGCAGTTGGGGAAGAACCATTGAGAAGGCGCTCATTGTTTGATATGTTAGGGGCTTGTCCTGATGGCGCTAGTGGCTTGAGACAGTTGCCACCAGGCGGAAAGTGATGGCTGGGATCGATAGAAGGATGAAGGAATGACCAGGACGGAAGGAGTGAGAGTGCGAATGAGCGAGCGAGCGGTCTCCTTCCATGAGAACGTGAAGGAAGCGAGCCGCCTGCTGCGAATCTTGCACATCCGTCCTGGGCGTGCCGAGTGCATCAGCAGAAGGCAGCAATTCCTCTGATTAATTCTCATCTTGTGAAGTCGCACAAAAAATGTGAATCTCCTAAAATGATTACGTACCAGACCTAAAAATAGGCGAGATTAAGAACATTTGTGCCGAAACAAGGTGAAACGGTCAACCCATTTCTTTTGAAAAGATGAAGTGAACAGACCTGGTTTTGGTAATTAGGGTAAACAGCTATCCCTTCATTGTTGCAATAGTTCCAGAAGTAATCATTTTCATGTTTGTTGTTTGTCTGTTTACTCCAAAGAATAATGCGTATGATTCTGGCCCGCTCGCCCCGCAAATCATCATCTGCCCTGACTGCTATTTAGGCTTTGAGTGCATCGAGGATCGCTTTGGCGACGGCGTCGCTGGCGCGCAATGGCTTCGGTTGCTGGTCCCCGGCGCGCGTTTCCCACTTTGTGAGCGTGCTGAGCGCCATGGGGAGCTCCAAAATCTCCGCTGTTGGACACGCCGACTCCTCGCAAATCTTTCTACAAATAGACGCATCCGATACAAAATGCACAATCCTCAGATTCCTCTCCACACACAAACCATCATCACAATGAAACCCCACGTTTTGTAAAGATTTTACTTGGGCCTCTGGACAGGAAGAAATGGCACAAGTGGCATAAGGCAAATGGATGGTGCACGTACCGCAACGCCGCGTCAATGTTCGACGGTGTACACTCGCGGAAGAGCAGTTCGGGGACCACCGATCTGTATCCATTGCGTTGTATCCAAAGGACACAATAATAATCGAATCTTGATGAGATTGCATCCATGGCATAAAAGTTGAAGAACCATCTGACAGAGAAAAGTAGCGTACCGTCCTAGCAGCAGGTTCGGGATCGACACGAAGCGCACGGCCGCGAGCTGCTGCACGAGCAGCTCAGTGATTCGGTTCGCTCGGTACACCACGACGGTCGGCAACGCCGCGAGCGTCGTCTCCATGACGATCGTGCCCGAGACGGCGACCGCAGCATCCGCGCTCTGTAGGCAAGAGTGAGTGGACACGAAGCGCACATGTGGTCAGCTGTTAGTGCTCCCTGTTCGTGTGTCTGTTCAGACGGATCGTCTCATGCTCGTCCTTCCCTGTCCATGAGATTCGAAATGTATCCATCCATTTCATTGCATCCAACCAATGGGTGAGAACGCACCTGGAAGAGTTGGATCCGCTCGGACGCGCTCAGATCGACCAGCACCGCAGTGTCCAACTGGGCAAGAGACGGAGACGACTCGCGCAAAAGCGTGCTCTTCACGTGGGTTTCTACTGACGAGATTGTCGGGAACACGACAAAGACCTGCAACGGATATGTTAGGAGTGCATTAACATGCGGAGGATACAAAGGTTAGAAATCTCGGCATATCCCCACCAAGTGCAACGACATGGGCGTGTTTGACTGTGAAACTCATCCTTCGTACTTGGCGAGCGTCCTCCTTCTGCGCGTGAGACTCTTGGAAGCGCTCGATGCCTTCCAACACCAGCTGCATGGTTTTCGCCACTTCATTCTGGCGACTACAAAGAGCACAACACATTGCGAAGTCAAGCCACCACTCACTGTAGCAGAGAGATGCCTTCGAATGGCTGATACAAACAGTACAAAACGTACCTGCCAACAAGCGCACAGATGACAAACGCGTGCTCTGGGATCCCAAACTTGGTTCGAGCCATCGCTCTCGAGCTTTTACTCTCGCGTCCACTCTCCATGAGCGACTTGAAAAGCTGTCCTCGCTGCTTTATCAGCCGATCATCGTACTTGGAGAATTCCAGCAGCGCATTCGAGTTGGGAATTCTCCTAGGGATAGCAATATCATCCGTGGCTTGTGTTGTTGATGATTTCTCTGGCTCACGATCAAACTGGCCATGATACTCGAGAAAGTCCTCGACCGCCGGGTGGCCCACAAAGCGACACCATTGGGCTTTCTCACCACCACCTTTATCTTGAGCTCCAAAGCTACTTGAAGCGTCTTTCTCGTTACCCTCGCCCATGAACAAGCTCTCTTCAAAGGGCAGAATTGTGAACATGCGGTGTAGCAGTCGTGCGAGCTCCGTGAAGTCGCGCTCTTTCTTCTGGCGGTGCTTGTACGCCCACACGGACGGCGCGACGTAGTGCATGCGCGTGATCGAGTCATGCGTCGCAGGGTCTGCGTACAGTGTCTTGAGAATGCGAAACGTGAAGCCTTTCGAGTCGATCGTGAGCACGATATCCGGCTGGAACTGCTTGATGTCCGCGATCGTGTCGTGTAGCCTCCGCTGTAGTACAGTGCACGTTATTCGTTAATTAGTGCTCATTGTATAATGAGTGAAGTATCATACAGGCACGTAATCACAAAACGCACTCGGATTCGCCATAATGACGGCAGCACTTCGACGAGCCCCATGACCGAAAGTTCCTGCATTGGGAAGAGCGAGTCGAATCTGCCAGCGGCGCACATCAGCGGGCTAACATAAGGAAATCACCGCATGCACGATCGTTAACTCATATTGTACAGAGTAACAGCAGCGCAATACACGCATTGAGAGAATGCAGTTCATGCGTTAAGCTCACCCGCCGACGCCTTTGAACTCGATCTGCTGCGCGCGCGGGTCGCCCTGTGCTCGCTTGCGCTCGAGCGCCTGGATCACTTTGGCGCCAATTGCATCGCCCGATGCCTCGCCTGCGACCACGTACAACTTCTTCCTTGTTGCCGCATGCTGGTGGGTGCTGCGGTGTGCAACCGCTACGCTCCGTGCTGCAGGGCGACGGCATCGGAGCACCGCATTGCCGTTCCGCAGCATCCTTTTTGGTTGTCAAATTTGTGTGTGTGTGCTGTTGGTCAAAGTACGGTTACATATTAGCCAATCACAACAGATTATCCAGCTACATCTTTTAAGCCAATCATACTTAATTAATTCAAACGTTTCAACCAATGAAGACGTGGGTTCAATTGAAACACAAACGTGATTGGCCAAAAACAGTTAGTTCGTCTCTAAGTATCAATCAATCCTGTGATTGTGTGTGTCCTTCTCAGATGGACGGTATCAATCACCACGTCAAGCTTGCTCGCTACGTAGCTTTCGCTCGTCTAATGCTTCAGCTCGGCCTTCTTGGCGTTGATCACTTGTAACACGACGGCGTCCGTCACGTGCTTGGCGTCCTCCAGGAACTGCGTGCGGCGGGCGTCCAGCTCCTTCACCAAAGCAGGCACCGCGGCCTTAGGCGTCTTCGCAAGGCTCTTGTAGCCACGCACCAGCGCTTGCAGACACAACAGCGCCTTCTTCTTGCGCGCCGCGATGTCGAACGACGCCAAGTGGGTCTTCGCGTCATCGCCCACGTACTGCTGCAAGATCGTGGCGAAGCGCCACGACTCCTCGAGCGCCGGCTTGGCCGCGAGCTCCTCGCCGTTCGGGTCCGCATCCTTGGGCTTCTCCTTCTGTCGCGGCGCTGGCGCGGCGCCCGTCTTCTTCGCAAGCTTGGCGGCCTCGCGCTCCTTCTCCTCAGCCTCCTTCTTCAGCTTCGCCTTAAGCTCCTCCTCCTCCTTCTTCTGGAACTCAGCCTTGCGCGCCTTCGCCTGCGCGCGCTTCGCCTTCTTCTTGTCGGCCGCCGACATGTTGGACATGTCGCCGTTCAGGCTCGCCGCCGCCGCGGCGCTGTCCGCAATCTCCAGGTAGCTCTGGATCGCGCCGTGGGCCGCCTCCACGAACGCCTTCTGGCTGTAGATCTCGTCGCACATGCGCAGCATCTGGATGTACGCGCGCAGCGTCATCTTGCGGATGCAATACGTGTGGAAGTCGAACTGGTCTTCGATAAAGTCGTTGATGTGTTTCTCCACCGCGAAGAAGCGCTTGAGCGCGCGCCCGTACTTCTTCTGGCGCAGTTGCGACTTGCCGCACTCGATCTCGTACCACATGCACTGCATGTCGAACAGGTTCTGCTGCGGGTCGCCCTCATGGCGCGTGAACAGCGCGATGGTCGCATCAGCCTCCTCCACGCGGTCCGCGTGCAGCAAGTACTCGGTGGCCTTGTTGTTGATGTATCGATCCGCCAAGTCCAGCAAGCGGCCTTCCACCATCACGTCGGCAGCCTTGCTCAGCTCGCCTGTGTGCTTGAGGATGCGCGCCTTGCGCATGTAAAAGTCCAGCACGGTTGGCGTGTGCTTGATGCACTTGTCAATGAACTCCAGCCCCTTCTGGTGCTGGCCGAGGCGGTCGTAGTGCTGCGCCGCAAAGTACATGGTCCAGAGCAGCACGGTCGGCGACGGTGGGCTCTTCGCGTCCTCCAGCAGCGGCTTCTTCACCTCCAGGGTCTTCAGGTACGAGAGCAAAAGCTCCTCAATGATCTTGGCTTTCTCCTTGTTCGCGTACAGCGTCTTCAGGTCCGAGCCGAGTGATGGTACGCCCTTGGTCAGCTGCTGCTTGAGCAGAGCGTCCGCGTGCTTCTTGAACGCCGCGCCGCTCGAAAAGTCCAACGGCAAGCGCAGGCACGCAACCGATCGCGGGTCCACAGTCGCTTTCTTCGCGTCGTAGAACTTGACGAGCGCGTCCGCCATCTCCTTGCCCTTCGGCTCCTTGGCAAAATCGAGCAGCGCTGACGGGAGCGCCTTCTCCTTCGGGTTGAACAGGTCGCTGCGCTTCATCAGCGCGCACTGCACGCCGCGGTGGTACACGTAGTTGTCAAAGTTGATGTCCAGGAGCTCTTCGAACACGGCCTGCGCCTCCTCGTAGCGCTCTAATCGCAGCAGGAACTCGGCCTTCTTCTGGCGCCACACGAGCGTGTCGAGGATCATGGCCTTCGAGTCCTCCAAGTGCTGCAGCGCCTTGTCGAGGTCGCCCGACTCTTCGTGCAGCTGGTTCGCGTACAAGTAGATCTCGCTGTCCTCGTAGTTGGCCGCGCGCGTGCCGTCGAGCGTGCTAAAGTACTTTTCGATGATGTCGATCGCCATCTGGTAGTTGCCCACGAGGTGGTGCGCGATCGCAAAGCCGATCCAGTTATTGCGGTTGTTCGGCTTGAGCGTGAGCATCGTGCGGCGCGTCTCCGCGAAGCCCTTGAGGTCGCGCATCTGCACCTGCAGCAAGTAGAGATCGCGCAGGATCTGCAGGTTCTCCGGGTCGATGCGGATCGCGTTGCGGTAGCACTTGATCGCTTCGTTGTAGTTGCGGTCCGAGCGGTAGAGCAGCCCGAAGACGTGCCAGCACACGTGGCTCTTCAGGTCGTTCTTGATGCCGTTGCGCACGAACTCGTACGCCTCCTCCTTCTTGCCCATGCAGTTGAGCGTCAGCCCTTTCATCGCGAGCGTCTCGCCATGGTCCGGGTATTTTTTCAGGATCTGGTCCGCCGCCTTCAGCCCTTTCTTGTACTGCTTGATCTCATAGTATTTCTACAACAAACGCCATAGCGACACAAGGAAAGCGCCAGAGTGAGTTAGTCGTCAAGCCAACCGCTCTTTGGGCGTCAATTGTCCACGCGCGGAGCACGCAGAACGAGCGCCAGTCGAATTACGCGGACAAGGCGTCTCCAAAGACAAACAAAGAGATCCCGCTGTAGTGCCATACTAAGCACACATGTAACGAAGGAGGGGGGCTATGGCTGACAGGACGTACCACGATGGACCGGAAGAGCGCGCTCTCCTTGGTGGGCAAAGGCTTGGACATGATGGCTCGCTCTTAAG
This sequence comes from Pythium sp. MPC-2022a, assembly GCA_038050625.1. Lineage (NCBI taxonomy): Eukaryota > Oomycota > Peronosporomycetes > Pythiales > Pythiaceae > Pythium > Pythium sp. MPC-2022a. The sequence goes on along the minus strand of JALBZB010000765.1, from coordinate 6,496 downwards.
CTCTCTCTATCAGTCTCTCTCGGGCTTTCAGGTTCAATCCTAATATTCCATGCGCACCACACACGCGCATGGACGTATCCAAACACCACCAGACCCACACTCTTGCTCCCGTGAGAGCAAGCCCCAAACAAAGATAGCTCTTCGTAATTACGCTTTTGAGATCGTAAAAAGCTTTTTTACAAAATAGGTCCGTAAATATAATCGGGGAAGAAAGAAAGAAGGGTTGCGTTCTCTGTGGTGGAAAATGCGCCATGCTCATGCTACGCGGACAACTGGCAGATGAACGGACGAACGGATACTGGCGGTGGTGGCGGAAGCTGGCGATTGTAGAGACTGCGTGCGTAATAGCCGTCCTCTCACTACCGTGGTTAGCGAATCGGTCTTCTTAATACAGGCACAGACTTTCAAGTTCACGTAACGTCGGATGCATTGTCATGAATGATGGATGCATTTGACCAGTCGTTTCTTGTGTGGGTGCGTTCGTGCTTCCGAGGGTCTGCTGCCGTGTGCATAATGGCGCCGCTACCCATATGTTAATAATAGTGAGAGCTGTCCCGATGGGGTAGAAGGAAAAACAAAGAGGGCTTTAGAGGGATGTGAGAAAGAAAAAAAATGGATGGATGCTATTGTTACCGCAAGCGACACCTTGAAGTGGCTTCTTAGATCGACGCTACGAGCAAGATCTTTGGATCGAGACTCCCTCCTTCTTTTGCCAATCAAATGCAACGAATGCAATCAATATAGCTGGAGAAAGGAGCCGCAGCCCAGATCCATCTCATGTCAGCAGCATCTTGGCTTCAGAAAGAAAATGCAAATGCGATCGCAGGCAGCAGCACACTTGGTCACTTCGGCTGTGCTCAGCAACTTGCACGCTTACATCGCCTTCTTGGCCGACTCCGAGGCGGACTTCAGAGCGTCCGTGCCAGACTTCACGGCAGCGTCAATGGAGCCAACGTGTGGGGCGACGTATGGCTTGATAAGAGTGTTGTAGATCACGTTCGAGCCCTAAAGTCACAACAAATCACACAAAAGATCGCATCAGCGGTCTGCTTCAACTGGCAGGATCAAAGATATCAACCACCAATCTGCCACTCACCACAGTGCTTGGGTGGTAGCACCACACGAGGAAGGCGACCTTGATGAAAAAGTAGAATGGAATCCTGCGCACACATTGAGAATACCAAAATGTCAGCATCTTGCTACTCTTTCTCAAGATCCATGTCTACATAAATAAATCAGTAAAGTAGAACAGCAAAAAGCAAGATCGTACCAGCTGAGGATCAAGTCGGTGATGCTCTCGGTGATGGTGAAAAACGCGTAGACGACCCAGTAGGTGAGCCACTGCGTGTCGTCGTCCGTGCTCGGCGAGTCGATCGCCTTGAACGACATGTACGCCGGGTAGATGAAGCCCACGAGGCTCACGACAAGCTCCGAGCCGCCGATCACAAAGAGGAGGACGCCGAGCAGCAGCGCGCCGGTCACGAAGATGTAGAACTTGTCCACGCCGGTCTGCTTCTCGATCTCCACAATCTTCTCGTAGCGCTCCAGGCGCTTGCTGATGTTGTCCTTGTACTCCATAACCTTGTCCATGATGGCTGCTTTGCTGCTGGTTTATTTCTCTTGAGCTGTTTGGCGTTGCGGGTTGACGGGATTTCTGAAAATGACGGGAAGAGAGAGCGAGCCCCCGTTGCTCCCCCTTTGGCTCCGCCCACCCAGAAAAGCTCCTTTTTGGCTCGGGGAGGAAGGAAGGGAAGTTGAAACTTCTCGCTCTGGGCCTATCAAACAGCATAGCTCGAATCAGGTGGTTGACTATCAAACAGCATAATCATGCTCTGAGCTGATTGGGCGAAAGCTATCTCACTTGCTGTTTGTATGGAACGGGATTTTCAAAAGGGGAAAGTGAGGAGTGTTGGTGCAGAAATGGGGTACACTTTGCAACACCACAGAAAACACAGCCAAACACCACAAATACAAGCGCGTCTGAGATACTGCAGCTCGATGAGTTTCTCAAACGTGCGCGCCGAAGATAATTATGGGCGTGCTTTAGCCTCCGTTCGCAGTATGATGACATAACAAAACGGTGTTGCAAAATCCGGCAAGACTCGTGGTCGTTCGCGAACCAGTTGGCATGCTGCTTCAGCAGCCAGATCTTCTCAAGCAACTTCACCCGGATCTTCTTGTGAGGAAAAAGAACCAGCGTAACCCGTCGATTGATTGGTCCAAATAGACGTTCTCCCCTTTTGACTTGATGTTTGTATGTAGCCGGGGACTGCCTCTTTATTATTTCGAGAGGCTCCTCTCAACTTGATAAAGTTCGACTGAACTTTATTTGAACTACAACCTCAAAACGAACTTATCACGCATTTTAAACATTCGTCAACCCTAATTCTACCACATCCTGCGCAAGCACACCGATGTTTATGAACACTTCATCGGTTTACCGACGAAGTGCTCACAAGCATCGGTATTTGCATTGTTTTGATATACAGAAAACCCGTTTTGAACATTTCCAACGATAGATTCATTTTTTATTCCTCATTAAAATTGCTAAAAGTGCAAGCAAAATTGATGTAACCTCCGACTTTTGTGATACTCATTTTGAGGTACCGTTAATAATGAGTATTTTCATGGATTTCTGCATTTTAAACAGGGAGTCGTTTTTAGCTAATTGAAACATTTTGTCAATCTCAATACAGCCAATCACACCCCAGAGCGTCGAATATTTAAGTACACGAGTTTTCGACAATGTTTTGACACTTTTGACACTCCGGTGCATGTGACTGCTGAACGAAGTCATCGAAGAACGAAGCCGCAGACGAGAAAGAAAAGGAAGCTTCATTGCCAGGAATAGCAAGCGCCACGCACGTGTTGTAACTCTCTCTCTCGCTCTCTCTCGCTCTGTGAACCGCGAGAAGCAGCAGTCACCTCACCTGTATCAGCACCAGCAGCCCTCGCACCATAATGTACGCGCAGCAGGACCGCCGCGAGCGCGATCGTGACGCCGCCGTGGACCTGTCGTTCTCGCAGATTCTCGAAGTGCGCAGCTCGTCGTACAAGCGCCGCCCGTTGGCGAACGGCGGCGTCGGTCACTCGGGCATTCCGCGGTTCCAGAAGCAACAACAGAAGCTGAACAGCTCGGCGTTCAAGACGAGCTCGTCGCTGCCACCGCCATCGAGCAACGGTAGCCGTCACCACAACCTGCTCGACTCGGTCTACGAAGAGCCGGACGAAGGCAACAATGTGTACTCGCCCATCGACCCGCAGTATCAGCAGCAGCGCCGTGAAGCGTGCGCGAGCAGTAGTGCCAGCAGCTTCACTGAGGAGGACGAAGAGTGGGCGACCGGCGACGACGGGCAGATCGGACAGGACATGTACCGCTTCGTGCAGCCACGCCGGCTGTCGTCCTGGGTCCAGGACGACGCCGTCAACGCGTGCTTCAAGTGCCACACGCTCTTCACGCTCATCGTGCGCAAGCACCACTGCCGGTATGTTTGTGCGTATGAATATTACGTGTGTTGTGCGCCGCTAACGTATTATCATGTGAATGAACAGTGCGTGCGGTCGCATCTTTTGCTCGGCGTGCTCGAGCCAGCGCGTGGTGATCCCCGGGGACTACGAGTCCACACCCGCGTCGCCGTCTTACAACTCGCTCACGTCGAACGCGTCAGAAATGATTGGCAACATCAGCTGGTACTTCCTGTCGTACTCGAGTCCCAACAGTAGTAACAACAGCGGCTTCAGCAACAACAATCAGCTTGGCATGAGCTCGTACAATATGGAGGCGAGCCAGCGCGGTGGAGGGGGGATCTCGCCCGAGCAGCAACAGGAGAAATTCCTGAAAGAAGTGCAGCGCCTGCAGAAGGAGAAAGTGATCGGCAACTTCACACCGTGCGCGAGCCGCAACAATGGCCACTTATCAGTCGGAGCGCCGTCGACCAAGTCGTACATGTCGTCCCACGTGCCCGACGGCAGCGTGATGCAGCGCGTGTGTGATGACTGCGCGTGCTCACTGCAGCAGCGCCGCAACCACTACAACATCGTCAAGGTCTTTGAACTCTGTGGCCTGAACCTGCAGGAGCTGCGCACCGTGGGCCAGGTGTGTCGCAAGTGGCACCGCGCGTCGATCATGTGCCTGTCGATGTTCCGGCAGATCCAGTATTACCTACCGACCCACCGGCTGTCGGAGCGCGAGAAGGCGCTGCTCATCATCAACCGCAACTTTCTCGCGGGCCACACCAAGTGGATCCTGCAGCTCGTCAAAGCGATAGACTTTTCAGAGGAGTCGCATGATGATGACGGTGACGCCAGCACGAAGGACACCAGTGGTGGTGGTGAGATTGGCAGCAGCAGTCGTAAGCAGAAGAGTGAGCTTGCGCAGGAAGTGCTCAGTCTCATGCAGCAGGAGCGCAAACACAAGTGCATGCTGACGATGTGCTCTCGGCTCTGCAAACCACAAATTGGGAGCGTCGACGCGCTCGAGATCCTCGCCGACGAGAGCATCCGCAACATCAAGCTGCGTGCGATGTGCGTCGACGCGCTGCTCAACTCGGCGACCGAGAACGAGTGGCTGAGTTTCTTGCCGGTGCTTCTCCAGAGTCTGAGCATCGAGTCGAATGCAGCGTCGAGCAAACTCGGTCAGGCGCTTTTCCGCCAAGCGCACTGCGACATCCGCTTCTGCTACGATTTCTACTGGGGACTCACGGTGACCTCCGAGGACGCGAGCTGTCGCCGCAAGTTTGACGGCATGAAACAGCGACTCTTGCTCACGCTATCGCAGTTTAAGCACAACGCGTCGTACGGACCACTGGACGGGGTGGGCAAGCCGCGTCACGACGATATCGCTGAGCAACTGCTGCGAGGTCAAGAGTTTGTGGACTTGATGTGGAAAGTGCCGCATCGCATTCCGATCCGCGACGTGCGTCAACATTTCCAGGACAGCATGGCAAAGTCGCTTCTCTTCGAAGGGCTCGACAAGGCCAATAGTGAGAACGGAGGAGGTGGCGAGGGAGGGTCGTCGTCGTCGCGTCCATTGTTGCGTCTGCCGGTCGACCCACTGGTGAAAGTCAGCGGCATCAACTACAAGACGATCGAGGTGAAGCGGAGCGCCGAGGCGCCGATGATCATCACGTGCACGGGCGTCGAGCGCGATGATGACGAAGAAGAAAGTGGAGCAACATCTTCTCGGCGCAAAGCGATCGCTGCTGCGAATGGAGTTGATCCGCTCCACCCTGCCGCTCCTCGCAGCGGACGGCAGCGTGGGTCGTCGAACCTGCCGTTCTACCGCTTGATGTACAAGCGCGACGATCTCCGGAAAGACGCCGTGGTGCAGAACATCATCAACGTCATGTACTTGATCCTGAAGCAAGAGACGCGCCTCGACATCCCGCTCGTGACGTACCGCGTACTGCCGACGAGCAGCTTTGACGGTCTGATCGAGATTGTGGAGAACGCGCACACCTTGTACTCGATCATCCGCGACCATGGCAACATCCTCAACTTCCTGCATCACTACAACGGTCACCGCACGCTGAGCGAGATCTCGACTTCCTTTCGAGAGAGTCTCGCCGCGTACACGGTGATCACGTTCTTGCTGGGCGTGGGCGACCGTCACGCAGATAATGTTATGCTCACGAAAGAAGGCATCCTCTTCCATATCGACTATGGTTTCATTCTTGGCAAGGACCCGAAGCCGCTGCAGCCTCCGATGCGACTGGACCATTACATGATCGAAGCGCTCGGCGGCTCGCAAACCGAGCAGTTCGAGCAGTTCAAGAAACTCTGTGTGATCGCATTCAACTGTCTGCGGCGCCACGTGAGTCTGTTCATGATCCTGCTCAACTTGGTCGTGAAGGCCGTGCCGGAGATCACGGACTTTGACATGAACTACACGCAGAGCGACCTCGAGGCGTTCGTGGTCGAGCGATTCTTGCCTGGCCAGACCGACGACGAGGCTGCGACCGCGCTCGGTCTGCGCATGGAGGGCAAGCTGAACGAGAAGATCGGGCTGAAGCTCAGCGACTTTGTGCACGCGCACGCGAACGAGAAGACGGTCTCGAAGGGCATGGTCTCGGTAGGTTCGTCCGTGAAGATCGGTGTCGAGGCCGTGGAAGCCACCGTGTCGACTGTCGCGAGCTCGCTCACGAGCGGTGCGTCCTCAATCTACAACTACATGTGGGGGAGCAGCGGCGGCAATGGAAGTGGTGGTGGCGGGGGCTTGAGGTGAGCAGCTGGGTGAGTGACGAGCTACTTCAGTGAGGAGCAAAAAATGCCATTTTTTATAAATATAAAAGCACAAAGATATAGGGAAGCCTAGAGTAGATTGATAGATTCTGAATGACATGAGTGGTGGGCATTAAAACAAGGCGCAGATGCATCAAATGAACTGAATTTTAAAGAGCGTTTTCAATAACCCAGCGATCAGCTTCGGCTTATAGACGAATCCAAGTGGTTGCACCCACCCACTGGTGATAACCTACTGGGTGCCGCACACCGCGCA
>JALBZB010000764.1:0-18692 GCA_038050625.1 Pythium sp. MPC-2022a | reverse complement strand
GTTGAGTACTGTAAATGCTTACGTAATTTCGATTTGGGGGAAATATCGATTTAAAAAGGGTATAACCTCACTGCAGGTGACGATATTCTGAAGGAGGACTGTATGAAGGTCGTTCATCATATTCGGCCTGTTTTTTTATTTCTGGGACCCACCTGGGGCGTGCCGGCTGATTCGGAGATTGGGTGTTAAAGCGTACTTTAGTGAGTGCGCTTTTGCTTCTTGAAGCTGATTCGTTTACAGCAAGAAGCTTCTGCCAACAGGTCTTGTATTCGAAGCGGGGAGGATCTTCCCTCCTCCCATTTGAGCCGTTCTTTTTTATCTCCCAGATCAAAGCAGGAGGGACACGTGTGTGTGGTGATCAGCCGGCGGTCAAGTCATTCGCGGATCAGCCTCCTTCCCTCCACACACCACCCAGAGAGACAGCAAGCAGCCTGCAGCCAGCATGAGCAAGATGAGCACCGTCGTGAACGTGGGCCTCGGTGCCGCGTCCGTGGCCGCGCTGCTCACGTTGCGCGCGCGCCGCGCCGTGTACTCGACGTTGGCGCAGACCATGCGTCCGCCCGTGCTCGAGAAGCGCCCGCACATGGTGCCGTTCGGTGCCGTGCCGGGCCAGAACCGCGGCCAGAACCCGATGAAGCCGATCCTGTACATCGAGGACCCGTATTTCTACGCGCGCGACGACACGCGCAAGAACGAGGAGGTACTCGAGCACCTGCGCAAGGAGAACGCGTACACGGAGGCGAAGACCAAGCACCTGGTGAACGTGCGCGAGAACCTGTACAACGAGCTGCTCTCGCACGTGCAGGAAACCGACGAGGAGTTCCCATACCCGCACGGCGACTACCTCTACTACACGCGCACGGAGAAAGGCAGCAGCTACATCTACCATTGCCGCAAGGCGAAGCAGGGCGATGCGACGACCTCGAACGCCCCTGAGGAACTCCTGCTCGACGAGAACGAGATCGCCAAGGGCCAGAACCACTGCGACGTCTCGAGCGTGCGTCCGAGTCCGTGCCACCGCTACCTGGCGTACATGGTCGACTTCAATGGCTACGAGACGTACACGGGCTACATCAAGGACCTGCAGACCGGCAAGCTGCTCCCGGACCGCATTGAGAACATCTCGAGCTTGCAATGGGGTCCAGACTCGACGGTGCTCTACTACGGCACGCAGGATGAGGCACACCGTCAGGACAAGATCTGGCGCCACCAGGTCGGAAGTACCGAGCCGAACCAGCTGCTGTACACGGAGAGCGACGAGATCTACAGCGCGTACTTCATGAAAGCGCGCAGTGGCAAGTTCATGTTCCTGATCTCGAGCAGCTCCGAGACGAGCGAGTGGTCGTTCATCGACCTGGAGAACCCAACGAAGCCTGTGCAAGTGATCGCGAAGCGCGAGAAGGGTGTGTTGTACTCGGTGGACCACTTTGGCGACAACTTTTACATCGTGACGAACAAGGACAAGGCGACAAACTTCAAGCTCATGTACACCCCCGTGACGTCGCCGGCGCCTACCCACTGGGTGGACGTGTTCCCGTACGACGAGAGCATCAAGGTGGACGATATCGATTGTTTCAAGGACTTTATGGTCATGGGCGGTCGTCAGGGCGGGTTCTCGCAGATCTGGATCATCAAGGCGACGGGTCCGTCCAAACACTCGCGCCACCGTCTCGAGTTTGAAGAGTCCAGCTACGCCGTGGGCGGATGGATCAACCGCAACTTTGACACGGACAAGTACCGCTTCGTGTACTCGTCGATGACGACGCCGCGCACGACGTTTGACTACGATGTGAACACGCGCAAGGTAACGTTCTTGAAGGAGAAGCCGACGCCAAACTATGACCGATCGCTCTACAAGTCGGAGCGCTTGGAGGCGAAGGCGAAGGACGGCACGATCGTGCCGATCTCGATCGTGTACCGCGCCGACAAGCGCACGAAGGACCGCCAGGCGCTCCACCTGTACGGCTACGGATCGTACGAAGCGTCGATCGACCCGAGCTTCGTGGCGTCGGTCCTGCCGCTTCTGGACCGAGGCGTGATCTACGCGATCGCGCACATCCGCGGCGGCGGTGAGAACGGCCGCACATGGTACGAGAACGCCAAGTACAAGACGAAGAAGAACACGTTCACGGACTTTATCGACTGCGCGGAGCACCTGATCGCGAAGGGCTACACGAGTCCGAGCAAGATGACGTGCGAAGGTCGCAGCGCGGGTGGGCTGCTTATGGGTGCTGTGCTGAACATGCGTCCAGACCTGTTCACGGCCGCGATCGCCGGCGTGCCGTTCGTGGATGTGATGAACACGATGAGCGACGCATCGATCCCACTGACCACGGGCGAATGGGAGGAGTGGGGTAACCCGAACGAAGCCGAGTACTTCCAGTACATGCTGAGCTACTCGCCGTACGAGAACGTGAAGCAGCAGGCGTACCCGAACATTCTGGTGACGAGCGGGCTCTTTGACCCGCGTGTGGCGTACTGGGAGCCGACCAAGTGGGTCGCCAAGCTGCGCGACGTGAAGAGCGATCAGAACGAGATCCTGCTCAAGATGGACCTCGCGGCGGGCCACTTCAGCGCGAGCGACCGCTATCACTACCTCAAGGAGAAGGCGTTCGACCTCGCGTACCTGCTCGACAACCTCAAGCTCGTGACGGAGGCGGACAAGAAGAAGCCCGCCCCGAAGGCCGAGTAAATACATGAGATTAAAAGCATGCGTCCTCGTTCGTCGGTTTGATTAATCACAAGAAGAAGAAACAATATACCATGCACGCATGTGTTCTGCCTATTGATGTGATCCATGATGAACTGAAGTTGGTTGAAAGATATGTTTTGATTAGCAAAGGCTTTCTTTCTATTGGATGATATGCATCAAAGATCTGGATCTTGTCATGTTTTCGACCAATCAGCAGTCGCGACCTTTCGATCTTGGTTGTCAAAGAGCTCCAATGAGAGGGAGGATCTTCATTCCAGTCAAGGTCGCCAATTCCCGAGATGCCGCCGAATGGCGATGAAGCGCCTCCGAGCAGTGCTGTTGCTGCTGTTACTGCTCTAGATCCTTTAGATGAGTGCCAGTCGTGTGGTATCCCGCAGTGCGTTGAGTATGAGAAGGACGAGCGCGGGCCACAAGAGTCGCTGGAGGAGGAAGAAAATGAAGACAGAAAACCAGAGCAGAGCGACGGCAACGAAGAGGTACAACATAAAGAAGAGCCCTCAACCACTGAATTGTTTGAGGTTCCGATTGAGAAGACCGAGAAAGGAGGATTCGGGATCTACTTCACGAAGCGCGAGTTACCAGATGGCACTCTTCATCTTGTGGTCGACGGGTTTGTCGAAGACGCCAGTCCAAATGACGCAGTTGCTGAGGATCAATGCCGTGGTGTTGTCAAGTCAGATATGAAGAAAGATTCGATTCAAGAGTTACTACAGCTCGGAGACACCCTCGTTGGTATGAACGGTACAGACTGCCAGCAAATGGAGGTGATGGAGATCATCGCACTGCTCCGAGCAGCTCCACTGGGCAACAGCACGCTCCAGTTCAGGCGCGAATACCCACTTGAGAGCAATCCGGAGAGCGACTTCAGCACAACAGACGAGAAGAAAGAAGTCTCAGCGTCCATCACAAAGAGCTTCATCGGCGCATTGCGGAAAGTGAAAACGAAGATCAAAGAGGGCATCGAGGGTGACGAAGAGCTGCTGCTGCGCGAACAGGAGGAGAAGGAGCTCTTCGAGGAGTCGTGGCTCGCAGAGTTCGACCGCCTCAAGCACGAGTACGAGACCAAGTGGGAGACGTGCACGTACACTGCGGACGAGTTCTGCGGTTTGCTCTTCCATTCAGGTGATCAGCAGCAGAAGGAGTACCTGTTGCGCGAGTATCCGCTGATCATGGAAGGCTGGAAGAACGCGAATCTCTCTGCGGCATCGCTTCGCATCCGTCCGGACTGGTCGGCCCCCAAAGTCTCATACACTAAGGCTATCGAGTATCGTTCAGTAATGTCACCGTCTTCATGTGATAGCAGCATGGGCAATAGTTGCGATGGGTCCTCATTATCATCACCACCGCCACCAAAAATTCGCGGCATTAGCTGCTCGCCGCCGCTGCATCAAGTGCTGGACACTCTGCGCCATGACTTCACGTGGCGCCGTAGCGACGTGCTCGCGTTTGAAAAGCGGCTGGAGGCTGCCGATGTCCTCTCGTGCAGCGATCTCGTGGTCGCACTGGAGATGAAAAGCGGCTTCTTCGAGCGCAGTTTCCAGTCCCAAGCGTACCCGCGCCTCACGAAGGCGATCTGTCGCGCGCTCCATGCGCATGCGCGGCACTTGGCCAAGAAACACGAAGATCTGAGCAGACGCATCAATGGCGGTGGACTGGTCATGAAGCTTCAGTAGCTCACGAATTCTGGCAGTTGAAGTTCCTATGATCGGCTTGTGTTTGGACATTTAACGGAAACTGGTCTTAATTTCAGTTATGTGGTAATAAGGAATTACAGCAACTTGCCAACAAACAGTTGCCTCGGCTCATTTTGGCGCAGTGTTGAAAAAGTCGATTAGGTTGAAGTGACGACATCACACACACAAGAAGCATGGACGTGTGGGGAAGCCAAGGCGCGGTCGCAGCGAGTGCGGAGGACGGAACACAGCCAAAGGAGGAAGAGGAGGACTATGAGGTCGCGGAGAGCGGCAAGGACGCGCTCATCGTACTCATCGACGCGCGCGCCGCCATGTTTGCGCCGTACACGCCAGCTGCTGACGACGATTCCGGCAAAGTGGTGCCTGCCACCTGGTTCCATGCGGTTGTGGAGCTCGTCGTGAAGCTGCTCAAGTCGAAAGTGATCGCGAACGACAACTCGCTGCTCAGCGTCGTGTTCTTCGGCTCGGTATGTTGCGTGTGTGCGTGTATGGTTACTTGGCACTGGTAGCTGACATTTAATGCGTTTATGCGCTCTGACTTGGTAACTCTAGCAAAAGCGCGGCGAAGCAAACAACCTCGAAAGCGTGTATGAGTTCCAAACGCTTGGATACCCGTCGACGTCACGGATCAAGGACCTGCAGGAGCTCATGGAGGACGGCTTCGACGCGCAGCGCGAGTTCCAGAGCATGGAGAATAGTGACAAGATCGCGATCAGCAACGCGCTTTGGCACTGCGGCATTGCGTTTTCAAACGCAAAGTAAGTCATCCCCTTTGCGTTTATGACTTCCATAGCATTGTTGATTGCTAACTCTTTGCTGTTGTTGTGTATTGCTGCTACGTAGTCTCAAGAAGAAAGACACGCAGCGCGTGTGGCTCTTCACGAACGATGACTCACCACCGCCGCCAGATGCAGAAGAGAAAGGTCGCGTACAGAAGCAAGTCCAGGTAATACAATGGTTCATTACTGATGAATCTGTACGAATTGTGTACAGTGTGGCTAATGTAGGCAGTGCTCTCTTCTGTTGCTTATAACAGAACCACGTAGAGCTCAAGCGGACGCTGAACCTGTTTTACATCTCGCCGCCGGGCAAAGACAAATTTGATCTGTCGAAATTCTACGCATGCATGTTTAAGGACTACTCGCAGGAGACAGAAAACGACGATGAGGAGCCAGCAGTTGGCGCGGATGGGAGCGTCATCCAGTACCAGTCTGCGTTTCCTGTCGCCTCGCTGGAGGATTTGATGGAAGGCTCGCTGCGCAAACGCTTCCGCAAGCGCCGGCTCACGAGTTTCCCGCTTCACATCACAAAAGATGTCTCGATCGGTGTGGAACTGTATGCGCTCGCGGTGGTGCAGAAGAAGAGTTCGCCGGTGTCATTGGACGCGTCGACCAACACGCCCCTCAAGAGCGAAACAAAGTGGCTATGCGAAGACACCGGTGCGTACCTGCAGCCAGACCAAATCAAACGCTACATCGAATACGGCGGTAAGCGCGTCTACTTCTCGCGCGACGATGTGGTGCAAATTAAGCACTACGACTCGCCTGGGATGCAGATCATTTGCTTCAAGCCCATTAGCACGCTGACGTGGAACGCCAATGTTCGATCACCCTACTTCGTCTACCCTAGTGAAGGCTACATCGAAGGAAGCTCCAAGGCATTCGTGGCGCTTTTGAATGCGATGGCGAAGAAACAGAAGTATGCTCTGGCGCGCCTGATCGCGCGAAAATCGAACGAGCCACGACTGGTTGCGCTGCTTCCTCAAGAGGAAGTAGCTGATAAGCTGGGGCAGGTGCAGCCATCGGGGTTCAACGTCGTTTTCCTGCCGTTTCTTGACGACATCCGCGACATCCCGGTCGAAGCGCACGACAACGTGACTGACGAGCAAGTGGACGCAGCGAAAGCTTTGATCTCCAAGCTCAAGCTGACCGAAGTGCCCAGCTTTGAGAATCCAGGTGTGCTGCAATTCTGTTGTTATTGCTGTCTTATCAGCGTGAAATTGTTTTTGACTTGTCATGTCCCATCGTTTTGCGTTCAGAGCTTCAAAAGCACTACTCGAGTGTCCAGGCGTTGGCTTTGGCTGAAGAAGAACTGGAGTTCGATAAAAAGAAGGACACGACTGTGCCTGATGAGGAGGGATTTGCACAAGAAGATGTTAAGGTGGGTGCATTGCACAGATTAACATTGTGGACGTCTTGATTAGGGAACTTTGAAGCGCTCACGCCGATGTTGTCTGGCTGTTTTTAAATGTGTAGGAAGCGATTTTGGCCTTCAAGGATGCGTGCGGAGGAGAGTTGATCGATCACTCGAATCTGAAGCGAAAGGTACGCGAGCGAGTATGAGAATTCATTCAGTACTAGCTTTCATTATAGCTAACATTATGGTTGGTTGTTGGCTCTTCACAGCCAAGTGCTGCTCTAACGAGAGAGACTGCGGCAAAGAAGGGTGCAAAGTCCAAAGCCGGTACTGATGGACCCAGCGCGGGAGACGACCTGAGCAAAGAAGAGTGGGGGCGACTTGTCGCTTCGAATGCGATTCAGAAGAAGACCGTGGCGCAGATCAAGGACTTTTTGCAATCTCACGAAATTTCGACAGTTGGGAAGAAGTGTGAGCTCGTTGACAGAGTTCGTGATTTCGTGGAGAGTTAAGCGCAATACGCTCCAAAACGTCCGTATGGAGTTAATAGAAGATGTGCGTGTCTACTGAGACAGAGTTGCCATTGATGATAGGTATGTCTGGTTCATACTCAAATTATGCTTGTTTCATAGTTTAACGAGCTCACTTTTCGTTTTGGTCACGTAGGGAGAGGAGGCGCTGGTGTCGCCATACTGCACTGGATAGCAGAATTAAAGCCTCCGTCCGCAAAATACATATCCTCATTTCGTGAACTGCCTTCATCACTCGGAGTCCATTGTGCGCCGATGTTCCCGCAAAACTTTCGCTCCGTTTCGTCCACCCCAAACTCTCTCGTAGGTGGTATTTCTCGCTCATTTCTGACCTGCGTCGTGTGATGTGAAGCGCTTCTGGGGCTCTTCCACGGTCTCTGCTCTTGTTCGCTCTCGCTCTCGCTCTCGTTTTCACTCCGCCGCTTACTCTTTGGCAGCTGTTGTTGCTGGTGCTGGTAATTTGAGGGCCCTATCACTGAGCCAACTGATGTCGTGAGCCTTTCAATGCCGGCATTAGCACTGCTCTTTGTCTCGTTTGAATAATTTGGTGGACCAAGATTCGGAAGCGACAAGCCGGTTTCAGGTATCCTCGGCTGTGTAGAACGCCTTCTCCGCGTGGTTCGATGCGCTGCTACAGCCTTGTGACCTGACTGGTGGTGATTGTGATGATGGTGGTGATGGTGCGGCTTGGGTGGAGTCTTAAACTGGTGACTCATGGGGGCAACGCTGACCGGGTACTGTTGTCGATCCAGCGGGAGCATGAAAGACAACGGATCGTACGCAAACGGCATTTGATGCTGCTGATACGGGAACTCGAGTCGCTGGAAATTGTACACGGGTGAGTGCATGGGCACCACAATCGATCCCGTTTGAGGCACTGGAATCACTTTCTGCTTCATGCGAGTCATCGGAGGCTCAAATAGCTGTACCAGCACAACAATAGCAGCAGCAATGGGTTAGTGTAACAACCATTTTCAGTCATGTATGAAAATTTCCAGCTAAAAATCAACAAATAGTAAATGAAGGGCAAGCATACCTCGTACGGCGGTACATTCCAGCAAAAGTGGGGCTGGAATTGGCTCAAGTAATCATACGGGGCTTGCTGCTGAAGACTGTTGCTGTAGTCGTAGGTGTAATTGCCGTCATTTCCCATCGAGAACGCCGCATTGGCTGGTGTCCACGGCTGATCGTACGCGTACGCGCTAACTGGTTCGCCGCTGTAGTACGGATTCACAGTGTCCGTGTAGTACGCGTTGACTGGGCAGACACGTTGATGTGCTGGCTCTGGAACTGATTGCTGTTGTTGTTGATACTGACCCATCAGAGTTCCCGAGAGTCCCATCGGCTGCTGCTGCTGATAACAATACGACAATAAATCATTCTGAGTGTTCAGTACAGGTCCGCAGCGTTCACCTGGGAGCTCCAAGCACGAAACAGCAGGCGGTGGACTCTCGTCGTAAAAGAAGCGCTCGCCCGTGATGAACGGATGGCGCAGCGCCTCTCGCGCCGTCCATCGCGCGGCGGGATCGACAATCAGCAAACCGTTCAGAAAATGCAGAAACGCCTGGCGACGCTCCTGTTCAAACGCGAGTTCCCCTGGCGCCGCGTTCTCTCGGAACGGATACGCATTCACGAGATCCTCAAGCTTTGAAAACTTGAAATACTTCTTCGCTACGCGCACTTCACAATTCGATTCCTTCGCAAACTGCGCCGGCATTTTGAGCACGAACTCCTCGTTGCTGTTGAAGCCCGCGACGCTCTGGCGGATGCGCACGTCGTAGAACTTGAGCACATTCCGTCCTTTCTTGAGCAGATACTGAGGGAGCGAGCTGTCATATAAGCACACAACCAATCAATCTCAGCTCCAAAGTGGCAACATCAGTTTTGTTCATACACTCAAGCCAACATACCCGAGCGTCTCTTCTATCAAACAAAGCTGGTCGTGCTCTGACACCCCAGGGAACAGCGGTAGCCCAAGCAGCATCTCAAATGCGATGCAGCCGAGAGACCACATGTCGATCGCGCCGTTGTACGGGATACCCAGCAGCACTTCGGGCGACCGGTAGAACCGCGACTGGATGTACGAGTACACGGTCTCGTTCTCGAGACACGCCGAGCCAAAGTCCACGACCTTCAGGAGCGGGACCGCTGCACTGGGCGAGCTGCGCGGGTTGAAAAACTGAGACTGGTCTGAGATTCGTTCGTCATACCACTGGTCCTGGCTGAAAAGAAACATGTAAGACAAACGTGACCCATCCATCCATTTGACAGACTGCTCGCAGGTGTGTACAGCGTACCCAGCGAGAAGGATGTTCTCTGGCTTGAGGTCGCAGTGGATCACGCCCGCTTCCGCGAGTTGCGCGAGCGCGTAGAGGATTTGGCGCAAGAAGCCCCGCGTGACTTCGATTGGGAGCCCTGAAAACTGTGATATAAGTGTGAGTTTAACATCGCCACAGGTTGAAAACTGACGATGCTGGTGGGTTTTTTGCTTACATTGTTCTCCGAGATGAGCTCGTAGAGATTGATGCTCAGCAGCTCGAACACAAGGCAGAGGTGGTTCTGGAACTCGAAACTGTTCAACAGGCGGACAATGTGCTGCGAGTTCTTGGAGCCATAGTGGCGATTCAGCTGTGTATTTAAAGAGACCAAAGCAAACAGTTAGCACTGACACATTGTCACTCACATACCCTCGCTCTAGGTATCATTGCATACCTTGCGCGTGATCTGCACCTCCACGATCGCCTGCTTGTAGTATGACGGGTGGTTCCGTATCACCTTCACGGCCACGATCTGCTTTGTGTACATGTGCTGGCAGCGAAATACCTGACCGAAAGTGCCCTGGCCGAGCAAATCGAGCACAATGTACCTTGGTGGTGGTCCTGATCCTGACGTGGTTCTGCTGCTCCCGCTCGCCTTGCTGCTGTTGCTGCTGTCGTCTCCGAGAATGTCTCGCACACGGACGATCAGGTTGCGGTCCTCATTGTCGAGCCCGCCGTTGCCGGCTGGTTCTGCTTTCTTGGTCAGGACTCGACGCGATGTTGATGTTGTTGATGCTGCTGATGATACTTCTGTAGTCTCTATCTGTGTAGCAACAACTGGCTGGTGTTCTACCATGGTAGTGGCTGCATGTGGCTTCTGCTGCTGCTTGTGCTCGCTATACTGTTGCTGGCTATGCTGTTGTTGGTTATGCTGTTGCAGTTGCTTGTACGTGATCGTGAGGTACTCAGTCACGAGCGCGAGCAGCGGCACGCGGTCCTCCTCATCTTTCTCATCGAGCTGCTGCTGTTGCTGCTGCTGCTGCTCCATTGCTCCTTCCCTCTCTTCGATATGAGCCGCACTTGTTTTTCTCTTGTTCCAATTGCACGCGCGCGCCCTTTCTAGCTGGTACAGATGGTTCAGCTCACAGCAGCGAAGCGCTTCGCTTTTATAGTTTCGGTTGGCGTCCTTTCGAGTGAAAAGAAGATGCGGCGATCAGGTCAAAGCAAGCGGTAGCGGTAAGAAGAACGCTCACTTTACCACCATCTCAGCACGCCCGCTCGTAACAAGGACTCTGTTTGTGTCTGTGGATGGCCAACTCGCCTTTTGTCTCTGTTGTTCGCGCGTGGACGATGAGCGTCGAGAGAGTGCGCATTGGCGCACGCCATCAATCTTCCTCCTTGAAGCCGCGGCACTTTGAAACGGATGCAGAACCAGCGGCTGAACCCTGTGACTGACCTCTAAAGTACGAAACATAAAAGTGAAAGAACCCTATTTATCCGCTAAAGTGCGTATTGAGTCCCTCCTGCGAGTTCCCAAACTGAAGAGAAAAGAGACCGCCCCTCATTTTGCAAAGCTACTGCCAGGAAGTGAAAGCCATGAACTTCCTCAAGACGCTCGGGGGCTTCGTGGGCTCCAACGCCATGGGCGGCCTGCCCTTCGTGCCGGACGCGTCACCTTCTGCTGGTGCTGGCAGTCCTGGTGCTGGCGGTGCTGGCGACGACTCGGGCGGTGTGTACGACCTGCTGCCGGACTTCCAGCTACTCTCCGGACGCAGCAAAACGGACGCGACGCTCCACGTGTCGATCTTCAAGTCCAAGCAGCCGGCCTCGCAGCTCACGCAGAACGCGCTCAAGCGCATCAAAACGCTACGCCACCCAAACATCCTCTCGTATCTCGACGGCACGGAAGTGGCGAACAACGGACCCGTACTCATCGTCACGGAGCACGTCGTGCCGCTCGCAAAGTACCTCGCGGACCTGCGTGCGCAGTACGGCGCCAACAGCGACGAGTTCCAGATGAGCGTCTCCTGGGGGCTACGCAGTGTGCTGCTCGCACTGCAGTTCATCAACGTCGACTGCAAGCTACTGCACGGACGATTGAACCCGCAGAGTATCTTCGTTACAAAGGTGAGTGGGTGGGTACATTGGGAGAATGTAGCTTCACTTTGCTTCAAGTAGGAACGACCGAAGAACCTAACACACTACGCAATCGATTGACTCGTTGATTGTGATAACAGGGCGGCGACTGGAAGCTCGGCGGATTCGAAATGACGGCCGAGATCACGAGCGACGGACCGTCCTACGTCTACACTTCGTTTGAGCAGTTCTCGGATGCAAGCTACAAACCGCCAGGTACTGTTTGGATACCTACGAATGCCGAGTTTTTTTGCTTATAGTGAACACTGTGCTAACAACGTGAATATATGGAATCAGAATGCCTGCGAAGAGAGTGGAAAACAGTCGCGACGGGTCCGTCGTACGGCGTGGACATCTGGGCGTTCGCGTGCCTGCTCTACTACGTGTACAACGACAACCAGATCCGTACGAGCGACCTCACATCTGCGTCGAATGTCCCGCCTGCGATTCGCACGCACTACCGGAAAGCGCTCGACGCAACGCCCGCGAGACGCCCAAGCCCGCAGAAGGTCCTCGCGTCCAGCTACTTTGACACGCCATTCATCAAGCGCATGGACTTTCTGGAGAACCTCGCAGTCAAGTCATCCGAGGAGAAAGTCGAGTACTACAAGGATTTATGTGCGAACTTGACGTCGCTGCCGCAGTCGTTTGGGATCTACAAAGTGCTGCCGGCGCTCAAGGCGGTCGTCGAGTTTGGCGTTGTGAGCGGCGTGAAGAACGGACCGGTCAAGCTTGACCCGTCTGCGAGCCACATGCTGCCAGCGATGGTGCAGATCGGCAGCTCGCTCTCAGCGGAAGAGTTCAAGGACCAAGTGCTCCCTATTATCATCAAGCTGTTCAGCTGCAACGACCGCGCGGTGCGCGTGCAACTGCTCCAGATGATGGAGAAGTTCGCCGTGCACTTCGACGCGAAGCTCGTGAACAGCACGGTCATCTTCGACAACATCTGCAGCGGGTTCACGGACGCTGCACCCGTGCTCCGTGAGCTCACAGTCAAGTCGATGCTGCACATTGCTGACAAGCTCTCGGACAGCAACTTAAACACCCGCGTGATGAAGTACTTTGCAAAGCTACAGGTATGTGGTGGTGGCTGTCGTATGATGCTGCTGAGCTTTGCACAAGGCTGACCATTGTTGTATTATGTTTTGTTAACTTCTAGACGGACCCGGAGCCTGCGATCCGTACCAACACGACGATCTGCTTGGGCAAAATCGCTGCGAAGCTCAACGATGCGACGCGGCCGAAAGTGCTCTTCCCAGCGTTCGCAAGGGCGATGAAAGATCCGTTCCCGCATGCGCGGCTGGCAGGTCTGCGCTCCCTCACAGCATGCGAGGTATGAGACCCACTACAATCTGTGAGCTCTTTGATGCTTGAATCCTATATTCACTGATACTTCGTTTACTGCCAAATAGGAATTCTTCTCGATCCAAGGCGTCGCTGGCAACATCGTTCCTGCGATTTCGCCTTTGCTGATCGACGTCTCGATCTCCGTGCGCGAACAAGCGGCGCTGTCGATGGACCTGTTCATGAAGAAAGTGATGGACGAAGCAGCTCAGATGAAGATCCGAGAGGAGCAGCAGGCGAGAGACCAGCAGCTCAAGCAGGAAGCCGGCATCGGCAACGACCACGGCGTGGCTCCTGGCTCTGGTTCTGGATCTGCAGCGCCGACGACGAGCTCGTCCTCGGGGTACGCAGCGTCGCTCACGTCGTGGGCGGCGTCGGCTGTGACGTCGAATGTGAGCAAGATTGTTGGATCTGGTGGTTCGTCAGAAGGTGCCACCACCGCAGCTCCATCGTCGTCAAACGGAGGATTCGGATTCGTATCGTCGTCATCTGCGAGGTCGGACGGTCTCGTCAACTCGTACAACTCGTCATCGTTAGCCACTCGACCTTCCTCTGGGATGCAGCTCAACAGCAATGGTACCAATAATTTCAGCAATTTCAGCAGCGCATCCGGCCCAAGCCACAAAGCCAACGCGTTTGCAAGTCCTGATCTGGGCATGGATGAGGACGACCAGTGGGGAGATGATGATGACGATTTGGATCTCCTGAGCGATGCAAATACCACAACGACGTCATCCTTTACCAAGAGCCACCAGCAGCCAGCGGCGTCGACCTTTTCCTCATTCTCCACTTCGTCGACCTCCAGTCGGACCGGCAGTGGCGGCGCAATGAAGCTCAGCGTTGCACGCACCAGCATCACGCCTCCAAAGTCTACTACCACTACAACGAAACCATCTGCATTTGCGTCGACATCATTGAGCGCTGGTGCCGAGAGTGGCTGGGGAGATGACAACTGGGGCGGAGGCGACGACCTGGACCTGGATGCACCAGTATCGAGCACCAGCAACAGGATGAGCGGACTGAGCGTTGGTTCAAACTCGAGCAGCTCCAGCTCAATCTCAGCAGCGTTCGGAGCCAGCGGCAGCTCCAACCCAGGCTTCAGTTCGAGCTTTGGCGCCAACTCCAATTTTGCGTCGTCATCCTCTGCATCAACCACGAAAGCGCATTTCTCCAGTGGACCACCATCAGCAGGAAAGCCCGTGAGCGAGCGCCTGGCGGAAGCGAAGGCAAAGCGCGAGAACCTCGGCGCCATGAAGCTCACCACGAGCACGAGTGCAGCAGCGAAGAAGAAGGGCGACGAGTGGGACAACTGGGATTTCTAAGTATGCAGCATCTGTTGAGACAAAATTTATCAATCAGTTGTGGTGCGTTTCTTTTACATTTTTCACCACGTGCCACATGTGAATGTGTTTGTGTTTTGTTGGCACGTTTTTAGGAATAGAGATGGATCAAAAACAGCTTGAACGACAAACAAACAAAGGAGTTTTAAATTGCAACACAACAGGCATACAAATGCATCATTCTCTCTCTCTTGACCACGTTTCTATCGCTCTAACTCTCTCTCTCTCTCTGTGCATGTTCGAAAGTGCTACTGTGCGAACTCGAAGCCACCTCAGCACACCACCACCTGGGCTTTCTCTTTGTGTCTTTGTTTCTCTTTCTTCTCACTGCTCTCAAATCTCACAAGAGCTCACCTCAAGTACTTTGCTTACTTGGAGTCGCTGGTCTGTTGCTTCTTGACGATCTTGAACAGGTAGATGTTGAGGTAGTCGCAGATGTCGTTCACGACGTGCATGACAAAGTGCAGGTACACGAACACGATGAAGAGGACGTAGAGCGACGACGCGAGCATCGGGCGGACGAGCGGCGCCGCGATCAGGCCGAACACCGGACCGTACGAGTTGAAGACGATGAGGCCGAACGGAATGATCACGCGCAGCTGCGGCGAGAACGGGATCTTGCACATGTGACTCGTGATCATGCGCGTCTACACAGAGGATAGATACATGGGTACAAAATGTGTGGACAGGATTCGTCAGTCATTCGTACCATAGTCACGTATAATAAATGCACAGCACCAGCACAAAACGCACCGAGAAGAGCACGTAGCCAATTCCAATCGCGAAGAGGAACACCACCGGGTACGCGGCGTAGTCGTGGGCGTTCGGACCAGCGACCCAGAGCGAGCCGAGCACCAGGAGGATCGCGATCGGGATCAGCTGCGAGACCGCGAGCGGCTTGGAGACGTGCTTGTTGCCCAGCTCGGAGCGCGGGATCGCGTCGGCAGACGCGGTCAGCACGTTCGTGATGTTGCTGTACGCCAGCACCACGTTGCTCGCCACAAGCAGCACCACGAGCGCGTCCGTGGTGGTGAACGGGATTAACGGCAGCTTGATGGTCCAAAGGCCCGGTCCGATGATCGCAGTCATGATATGAATCATCACGAGCGACAGCTGACCCTCGGTGACGCCGTACCAGCCGTTGCCGCAGCTCATCACACCTGTGTGGTACTCCTCCCACTGCGCCAGATAGAACGTTGTGGACACGGACGAGAGCACGAGGTACGCACGGAAGCCCGCGCCGACCTGCACGGTCGCGGCCGCACTGAGCACGTTGAAGACCGTGCTCAGTGCGTCGCAGCCGTGGTCAAAGAGCTGTCCCAACGGGGATGACGAGCCCGTGCGCCGCGCCTGCTTGCCGTCCAGTGCGTCAAGCGTCTGGTACGCGAACAACCCCAGCGCCGACAGCCAGTACACCTGTAGGGTCATAAAGAGACAGCCATTCGCACACACATGAGCAAATGATAGTCGCTGAGCTCACAACAGCAACAACAAGCGCAGCATGACAATAGAACATACCCATGTGGGGGCCGCCTCGGAGAAGTGCGGCGAGAACGCGAGCTGCACCATGGTCGTGAACATCATGATGCACGTGCCGAGCATCGTGACCAGGTTGGGCGCCATCCAGATCGGTAGGAACTCCACCGCCGGGTTCCACCAGTAGTCATTCAGGATGTTGTCGATGACCGTGTACGAGCCGCTGCATTGCACAAGAGAGAGAGAGAGACACACACACACATATACACATACACAAGAGGGTGAGCTCCACGCGTCCACAGTAAGAACGAGCACAAGCGCATGAAATGCTCACAGAGGCAACGTACGCCTTGTACTTGTACGCGGCGATGCCCTCAAGCGCCTTCTTGCCCAGCATGCTTCCTGTCTTCCTGCTTCCGCTTTCTCTCTGTGGTGGTGGATGGCAAATGGCAACTGCGGGATTGTTTGCTGTGTGTGGAGCAGGTCTCAAAACGAGCCTCAAAATACAGTGAGAAGGGCGAGAAATGAGAAGAACCGTATCAAATGAGCATAACGGTGACGTAAACCTCTATATTACATTAAACTTGACTATAGTCAAATGAAAGATTTCATATAATTAATACTATATATTAAAGGAGATAAAATGAATTATAAGAGGTCAGTTTCTCCCGCGCTTTTGTTCTTGATGGTGGTGGGAACATGAAGAAACCATCGAACCGTCGTCCATTTTCTCCATTCTCAGCTCTCCCGCCCTTGTTGATGGACGCATCTTCTTCGTGCTCCGCATCATGGCATACGCCGGTTGCGAACGTCCGAATTCGACGCGTGTTCATGCTTGACACGCACAGCGCACTTCACTAGACAAAGCCAGCGAGTGAGTGAGTGAGACAACGAGAGAGACAGGTTCGTTAAATGTTTCGCGTGAAAAAAGGCTCGACAGTTGCACTGCTTTTGAACAAAAGATCCAAGGATCAAGCACACCAGCACAATTTTGGCGTGTTCAACAAGATGATTGTCACTGTGTGGGCATTACGCCTCGCATGGAGCTCTCTCTATTGCTCTGCTATTGCCCAGTGCCTTCATCGGCAGCATCTTCCGGCGCCACGACGAGCACGCTCCGGATCTCCTCGCCGAGCTCCACGAGCCCTTGGTTGGTCTGCGCCGACACGGAGAGCGCTGCCGGCCCCAGTCTGCGCTGCAGCGACTTGAGGTCGACGATCGGCTGGTCCACTTTCGAGATGATGTCGAGCCACGCGAGGTCGTCGCGTGCTTTCGACACGCGGCCGTGGAGCTCGTCGCGCAGCAGCAGCTGGTCCTCCACGGAAGTGCCGGACGACCCCGTCGGGTCAAACACAAAGCCAATGGACTGTGAGTGATGCAGACAAGCGGTATGTGAGTGTCAGATAAAAGAGATCAACTGGTAGGATGAATGGGCGATTGCTGTATTGCGTACCGCCTTGGTCTTCTCGATCATCGCGAGCGCGAGGTGCTCAATCGCATTGCGCTTCGCATCGGGGCGGTAGATCAGTCCAGGCGTGTCGGCAATCTGCACATCAGATAAAAGAGAGACTCAATAGAATGAGCTCTTTTTGCAAAGGCAGCTTACGAGCCAGAATGGTTCCCACTGCGAACCTGATACGTCGTGCCTTCGACGTAAATATGCCCCATGGTGATGCCGCGCGTGGTGAACGGGTAGTTTGCAATCTGTGAATCATGAATCGATCGAATGGGTCAGTCCATCTACTCCGACTGTTGGTTAGCAGAGAGTTCAAAGTGAATGCGTCAGAAGCCCTCTCACCTCTGGTGACGCTGTGGATAATGCGCGAACGAGCGACGATTTGCCTACAGAATGAACACTTGTTAGCCATGATATTGTACGACACTTACTGCGCATGACGCACGCAGATGCGATCATGCAGCGCGTTACGTACCGACGTTCGGCGCGCCAACAAACGCGAAGATCGGCTTCTCCACGTCCACGTACGGCAACCCGCGCAGCACCTAGCGAGACACAAGCACACAAGTATGAGTTATTCTTATTCGAAAAGATGATCACCACATGGACATTGCATGCATACGCTACCTTGGCCATCTCTGCCACCTGGCGCAGCGTCGGTGCATTCTGCTCCACGATCTCTTTCAGAGTCTGTATAACAACAGCGATATATACAACCGTTACGGCTTATTTACGTCATAGACAACTGATAAGAGGCGATACGCAAGCGACATACGTCGATGCAGCGCAGTCCGCAGTCTTCTGCCTCCTGCTTGGTGCGAACGTCCTGGCACTCGCGCTCGTGCTGCTTGCCGGCGTTGTGCAGCTCCGCGTACACTTTGCGCAGCTTCTGGATGTGCTTTTCGTACGTGCCGTGTCCAAGCGTGAGCATCACCACTTCCTGTCAAGTACAAAACCGGTATCCCAATCGATCACACGCAGTCTGTTAGCCACTCACTGGCATATCATACCTCACACACACGTTAGAAAACACACACAGTAAGCAAGCCAACGCACTCGCTCGAACGGGTGCATGCGCTTGAGCGCGGGAAAGTTGAGCGACGCCTGCCGCGTGATGGCCGAGAGCTTGCTCAGCTGCGCGTTGATGAGGCGAGACGTCTGGTTCTTCGAGCGCCGGATCGGGTCCGCGATCTTGTTGCTCTCGCGCACGGGCATCCGCCAGAACTTCATTTCCTGGATCTCCGACGCCGTGTACACATACGGAAGGCTGGAAAAGCATAGAGAGAGAGTGGCAACTGGCTTTTAGGCGCGCAAGTGCTATGCGCAACAAGTACACTAAGCTGCACGCAAGACACGCACCGCTGGAGTGCGCCATGCGTCGTCGCCACCGCCACTGCCGCCGCAGTTCTCTTTGCCATCGCTTCTACTCACAGTTGACGCTTGACAAGTTCACCGAACTCGTCCAGGTCATTCGTTAGTTACGGTAAGTGAAAATAAACGTAAATAAGGTATAGTGAAAGCAAGTGAAATGAGAGCGCATAAGTCATCCCGAATGAATTTTTTTTGCTTTTTTGTATTGAAATTGTCCTGAAAAAACGAATTGTACGCT
>JALBZB010000763.1:0-18701 GCA_038050625.1 Pythium sp. MPC-2022a | reverse complement strand
TTTCCGATCGTCCCCCCCCGTGCGGGGCCTTATAAATTCTTTTCTTCCTATCGTTCGGGCTCTTTTATCTTATTATATTTTTTGCTCCTCCCCCCCCCCCCCCCCCCCCCGCCCGCACACACACACGCACACGCATACTGGTTTCTACCCACGCTCAACGAGCAAGTTCATACACCATATCTGCGTTCGCATTCACGGATATCAAATTTTTTGCTAGAAGGGCTTTCTTACGAGATGGCTCCACACACCGAGGTTTGCTACTCGCGCCTCGTCTCCATTACGTGTATTCTGAAGCCCATGATCATATCCGCTTCCTCATTTCTCTATCAATCTCTATGATCATATAGATCTTCAACGTGGTGTGAGTGAATGTAGCTCCTCGTCAGTTTAGAGTCAGATCTTTTCCAACTTGAAGCTCGCGAAACGGATGGCTGCGGTACCTCGTCACTTACTGTCTCAGTGTCGTGTATCTATCTGTACGATCTCTGGCAGCCAACCGATGCGCATGCGTGTCAATTTTGTCAGCTCCTCGTGTCGCAAAGCGCGCCCCACTTTGCGCTTCAAGTGGAGCCAAGTGGGCTTGAAGAGGCAAATGGGTTCAGTGCACAGTGGGCTCCTGAAGCATCAGAGAGCAATTTGTCTGAATTAATATTTAGAGCATACTGAACGCAAGTCAAGTGGTCTGCTCCAATTATTTGGTGATCACGTGGGCGCAAAAAGGGGATGTGTCCGAGAATCCACTTAATTTTCACCACTTGGTCACAAGGAAAATCCAATACAAAACTCTATATAAACGGCAAAAATTTTATCGAAAAAGAAAATATTAGAGCTCATATTCTGGCGATATAAGAATAGAGTGACTGAATGGTGACAGCTCGATCGCACGAATGGATGCGCTGTCACATGTTACAGTCAGCACGATGCAGATGTCTCTCTCCTCCAGATCCCGATCCCATTTGCCGCAGGCGTTAGCCATCCAGGCAGTCACTCTTCAACTCTCCACCTCTACGGCAAAGCACCATATCCAAACCAGCCGACTAGCTGCTATCCCACCACCAACCAATTGAATGACAATGGCTACTTCTCCATCGGCTGCGACCCTCGAAGCCATCTATGCGCTCCCCGAAGAGGTGCGCTGCCTTTACTCAAGCAAGAACTGTCCGCACCACCGCGCGGTCAAGGACAACGGCGACCTGCACAAGCTCTGCGACCTGCACCGCAAGAAGGCCAACATCAATCAGCAACGCATGCAGGAGCGCCGCAAGCTCATGCGCCAGAAGATGCTCGACGCCAAGCAGCAGTATCTCGACTCGGTCGCGGCGGGATCCACGGACTACCAGGCCCCAGTTAGCGAGTTTAAGTTTGAGCCGTTCCGCTCTCCGTGTGGGAGCGACTTCTCCGAGGAAGACCTCAAGCTCCTGGAGCTCCTGCTCCTGAACAACGCGGACGATGTCGACATGAGCGACGACGCACTCTTGCATCCCATTGACGTCAACATGTAACAACCGTTGCAAAGGTATATTTATATTTGAAAAGGTGCTCACGGAGCAGCCACCCGACACGAAGTGAAAGTGCTGGGACACCGATCGGGTAATCGAGCACCGCCTCCCTTCAGGCTTTGAAATAACAAAGTACATAATTGTTAATAGGTAGCTATTCGAAGCGTATATGAGTTTTGTGTTCTAACTTCTTGTGAAAAGAGTTAATGTGAGTGAAATATTAATCCTAAAGCATGTCACCTCAGTTCTTCTCTTCCCTTTACCATGCGACACCTTTGAATTCAGACGTAGGAGACGAATGTTCGTCAAGTGCGAGCACTCCCATGACAGGGTGGACCATCAAGAACAGGTCTGAGGCAACACATCCGCCTGTGTAAATTGTATGGAAAGAGGAGCAAACCCAGCAGTTTGATTTGGACATTATTCGCCACGTCAAACAAATGGATAGGACGGGGTGACATGTCAGAGAGTGATCCAAAGCAAAATGTCAGCGGTCTGCCATGCATGTCGTTTTATTAGTAGACCCACCTCAAATAGAAGCTCAACTGGATCTTTTGTAGTGAACTTCAATGTCACTTTTTTGAGATGTGCTCGCTTAGTGACAGAAGCCAGAGATATTCAGATCATCAGCCACTATCAGTGGGTTGAGAGAGCCATTGGGAAAATTTTGAAGTGTCGATTGTCTTCTCTGCGTTTTGCTGGGCGACCTCATAAAGACTTTGGTCCATCGGCAGTTGCATTAGTACTTCGTTCGTATATTTACACAATAGAGACACACACGTAATCTCACATTACGGTGGTGGCTTTCTAAGTTTCTTCTCGCACAGAGAATCTGTTTTAGCAGTCGCAGGATCTTCTCTCTCCCAAGGTGATCGTGGATGCCACTGAAGCTTTGCAGCCCCGACGAATTGTCACGGGGAGCGAAACATTAGGTTATTTCGATGTATGTGTGTTTCAAAGGCCAGGTTGATGCAGCCGTCGTCGTCGTTGCGATTCAGGACACCCTGAGAACGACTGGGTGGGTGTCTCAATTCTCCACAGGATGATTTTGTGGCAACTACAGGAAAGAAGCCATCAAGAGGGGAAGAAGCTCCGGCTTCAAGGTACCTCTGAGTCCGCCCCGCATCCACAAAAGCAAGTTCAATGGCGATACTAGGAGACGCAACAGGAATATATATCGATACGGCGGTGCAATACACAAGACGTCACAAACACGCAAGCCTCACAGTGCGAGACGCGTATACAAGACAGTGAAACAGCAATCACCACACGCAATAGAATCCAGTGGGATCAGCTCTTCGACATTTGCAGCCGCGCACACGCAACACAGTATCATCACATCGAAACAAGCACGCAACTTCACGCGAGTCGTGCGTGTGGCGTCAGCGTTCAGCATCAGCTTTCACGTTAGGCGCCTGCGTCGGAACAACGTGGCCCACGTAACATTGCAACTCAAAGAAGCCACCAACCTACTGCCACAACCTACTTACCACCAACTTGCTGCTGCCATCAATTAGTCCGCATTCTGCTCTCGTGGTTTTATGTTCTGCGGGCAACATCTTGATGAGCGAGCCGATTTCTGATTGTCTGTCTGCATGCACAGCAGATCCATCACAAAAGTCGTCCACGCCTGCTATTACACATGGTACAAACAGAGTACACTCGCATCGAAGCTTCAAGGATCAAGGGGTTAGCTAAAAAAAACGCAGTGCTCGTCTGCATGTGGCGGATCCCCATTCTTTCTTTCGTACCTTGAATTTGGCGCGTTTCTCTCCGCTGGAACGCACCACTGGATCATCTCCACGCGCGTCAAAGGAGAGATTCGCGCCGACGTGGAGAGGTGGCTGCTCGGTTTGGTAAATGCCAGACTGCCGGCCTGACTCAAAAAGACCAAAGAGAAAATGAATGAAAGTCCAACGTAGCGCTTCTAATGAAAAGTCCAGTTTGCAAAAAGTCAAGTGGTATACGACATAGAGCACATTAGCTAGCTATACTTATTAGAGAGATCAAGTGAAAGTACATCGTTTTGTTGCCTTTCGCGCCTGTGGTCTTCCAGTTTGTTCACGCTGGTTGCGCATGAAGTGCATTGAGTCAAGAGGTGGCATTTCCATCCAGTTGGTCGGCTTTCGCCCCTCCTCCCTCCCTTTGGCTCCGCGTCTTTCGCGCCTTCTCGCGCAGCAGCAACACAGGAAGATACGCTCATTGAAAACCTCATTTGAAGGAGTCCTTGGCGATCAGGTCGACCAAACGTCGTCAGTGAAGAATCATCCAAAGAGAGATGATTGATGATGCCCTGATGAACAGACCCTGCCTGATGCGTGGAAAAGTGGAAGAGACCAAGTGCGTTTGTGAAACTACTTGTTGAAGCCGAGCCAGCTGCTCTGCGTTGCTTGTTGTCTGCATGTTCACTTTCGCAATTGAAAGATGGGGCGTTATCAATCCAGATACAGTACCGAGGATACCCAGGAGATCCTACGTCTAACAGCAGCAACTGACACATCTCTGTTGTGCACTCTCGAAACGCTGCAAACTGTACATTGAACTTGTTGCAACATGCGCTTGTGAAGAGCGCTCTATCGTCACCACATGCCAATAATACGCACGAGTTGCTCGCTTGCTTCATCTCTCTATGAGCCCATGTGGTCAGTCCGTTCCAGTGGCGATCAATCAACTCAACTGAGAAGCAGCCTCAACTTGAGGTATTCACTAGTGATGGATGGTCCCTTCGACAGGCCGCGTACGTGGATAATTCGGTGACTGACTAGCTGGCTTCGAAGCCAAAAACCAGGTGCAATCATCTAGTCCGTCGTGTTTTCGTCATGAGGGTGTTTATTGTGAAACGTTAAAGCATGATGCAGCAGTTAGAGATGCAATGTCGAAATGGTCCCTATAGTTCTCTTTCGAAAAATCACAGAAGGCCAAACTGTATTGCGATGGGCTACATAAGATAAGCAGCTCATAGCGTATTTGGAAAGATCGCGGTGGCCAATCTGTCAACTATCCCAGACGAGGATCTCCACAAAAGAGCTCTGATATTTGGCTTATCCGGACACTTATGAAGAGCTCTTCCTGCTTTCAATTGGCCCAAAGCCACGCACAGCCAGTCAAATGGCGCGGAAGCCAGTCCCTTTCAGTTACACAAAGATACCGGTAACGGCGCCAAATGGACAGACGAAATGAGTCGGGAAAAGTGCCCTTTCAGCTGCGGTACCTACTTTTCAGAGTGGTCGCATCCCCTGTCGATGTCGATAGCTCGCTTAACTATTGACGATAAAACAGTGAGAGCCAGACAGGCGGCGACCCCATGAGCTCTTGCAGCAACGAAGACCCCGTGAAGTCAAGGATCTCGCCGTGGGCGTCAATCGATCATCGACCAAACGGATTCACCACATGGATAAGTGCAACACTACTCGAATAGGTCCGGAGCGCAGATGTCAAACGCACGTCAATGAAATAACGGCACCGAGAGCGCTCCAGCGCTGTGCCCTCTCGCTCTGCTGAACTCTTGGGTGAGCGAGAGTACGCGTAAAAGCACTGGCGGCCATGGTCCCAACATGGAGAGAGAGGGCGTAAGTAGCGCTTTGGTGGCGTGTATGGAGGTCCTCTTCGAATATACGACAAGTCTGGCTGATACTTTATGAAGGCAATGTGTGAGGCCGAAGACCGAAGAGAGAGAGGAAGGCGATTGTCCAGACGCCTCGCTTGACATTGATTGTGTACTCTGTGTGAGTTTTTGTGTGTGGCTGGTTCACATGATGATCGAGTCGAAATCAGCAGCATGAAAATGGCATCCGAAGCTCGTCAACGCTACTGCGTCAATGCTGCTGCGTGTCTAAAATACTGGTGATGAAAACCTGACTGAATTGATTTTCGAAGGAGAGTGGCAGTGGCTGATTTGCCAATTCATCATTTGATTGTCCTCCGTCCGTTCGACCTCTATGCTCCCCTGTCTGTCTGTCCAGTGCGAGCGTATCTTTGCTTTTCAGTGGTGATCATCAATCAGCAGCGGCTCATCAGTTGATGAGGCATTTAGTCCACCACTCGGTCCTTTGGGATTCACTCGTTCAAGCTCTTCAAAAGTGCAAGAGTGAAGTAAAGCGATTTGGTTGACGTCCAGTTCAAGAAAGCCGCAAGTTCACTTGGTGTTTGTATGGTAGAGAGGGCGGGCGGCTGCTTCGCTATTCTACTTTTCTTTGTGATCTGCTGATGCAAACGGACAAGGTGATGCGACGGACGCACCGCGATTAATCGAATGCCGGAACGATAGGAAAAAGCAAGCAGGTGTGAGTTTTTTGCTGAGGGGGGAACAAAGGCAAAACCTGACCGATCTCTACAAAATTTAGAATTCTCGCACTCGGTTTTTGTTACCGGGTTACAGAGGAAGAACGATTTCATGCACTTCAACATTCTTCATTCGAAATCCAAGAGCTTCGCTTGTCTTGTTGGATTGGTCAACCACAAGAACGTGCTTGCGTCAAACTTTGCGGCCTGCCACGTCACGCTGTGCAAGTAGAAGGAAGAATGGGAGAAATGGGAGAATGGGAACGCGGGAGCAGGTGGCTTTGTAAGAAGGAGGACAGGGGAGAAGGAAGGAGCAGCAGGAGTGAATGAGTGAGTGAGTGAATGCGCAGCAGCTCTCAGTGTCACACTTTTGCAAAAAGATGAGCTAATCACGTTGATAATCAATCGCCATGTCTCATTTTGCTGACGCAGAAATTTTTTAAATTAATAAATGTTGCAGATTTTTTGCGAAAAATCAGGAACATTCTATCCTCCGATTTACAGTTCAAAGCTGCGCGACATGCCTTTTAATTTTGTGGATAATCGCTGGAGTGACCTGCGCAATTCGATTTTGAAATTGTCGCAGCGAGTCCTATCCACAGGTTTGCTATGATAACCGCCTCTATTAATTGATACATTAAAATCCTTGCAATTGAGATAACTTGAGGATTGCGGGGCTTTCAAGGATTTACAAGCTAGTGGTGACGTGGATTTTGTCCACCTTGCATAAGATAGCAATCGTAGACGCGATATTGCGATACATTGCGTGTATCGCGATGTGTCCTTGCTCAAGTTCTTCTGGTTCTTGTTTCTCATTGAAGCCACTCGCCATCGTTGACTCTTCGGCTCGACAGTATACATTGATCACTTCGCCTCGGCCGTTTATGAGGGAAGTCTTTACGCTCGAAGGTGAGCAGCACCATTGTGATCAAAAGGATCTTTCCATACCGTTATTCGTTTTCTATTTTGATGCCAGTTCAGCATGTATTGTCCACTCGTCTGGATCAAAAAATCAAGTGCCGGGCGGGCATTCATGCAAAAATCGTCATCTGCTAATGTGAATTTATGAAATGCTGCCATCTCAAGTTTAGTCTCACGACGCAAAGGGTTATTTACATGTTCGTCCAGCTCTTTTGTCAAGCATCGATTCACGCTCGTAACATTTTCCTAATCCGGTATAAAATTTACGGGATCACGCATTCTCTAGCTGCTATTGTGTTGCGTCTGTATCACAAACCCTGGACATTTTGTTTCGGGGTGGAAGTTCTCTCGTCCCGGTTCTCCAACCCGTTAAACGTACCTGGGTGTGTTTCCAGAAAAGCGAAAGGACAAGCGTGTGCGCGCACACACGAGCGCCATCTATCAGCATCACGCACACGCATACACATACACACACCCGTCCCACAGTTGACTCTAGCCAAGCTGGTCGAGCGAACAATCGACAAAGAACACACACCATCGCCATCAACACGAGCTGTCTACGAAAGCTCGCTCCCATTATCCATTTTTCTGAAATTATTGTAACGCGGGTTATTCTGTGAGTGATTGTCATTGTCTTCAAAGGTACCTCGTATAAATTTAACAGGATCTGGATATATGAAGTAAACAAACCTCTATAAATATATAAGCTCTTCAATGCATACATTTTAAAATCTCCACTTGTATTGTCTCTGGCAAATTGTGTGCCTCTATAAATGCATACAAAGTGACTGTCTCCCATAAATTTTATTCCTGCCTCTTCATGTCAACGAATTATCGCGACAGGCATTAATGTCCACCAACGCAAATGGCTTCCCTTAAATATTCCACCTCATCATCAGCAACAAATACTGTACAAGAGCAAGCAACTGTACTTACGTGCGCACAGTCGCCCCGTCAACAAAAATCGGATGGCGGGTGTGGTGCGTCTCTGTACGGCGGGCGTGAGAAGCGCAAGAGCCACGGCGGTGGCGGCGACGGCCACAGTCACACCCAGCGCAACAGCTCATTATCCAATTTGCCATCGACTGCCCACGTCTCTTACAGATCCACAAGAGCCTCAGCAGACGACCATCACTCCGAGCGGATCAGATACCATTCCGCCTGCCACCACGAGCTCGAGCAGCTCCATCATTCCAACTTCGACCACCTTCCCAGCAGCCGCAGCACTAACGCAGTCCGACATGACCTCAATGATGTACCCGGCTGTCATGTTCCCAGCCCCACACCAGCACCACCTCCAGCAGCAGCAGACGCAGTTCGGTGGCGCGCACTTCTTCACACAGATGCACCTGGCGTCCCCAGTCGCTGCCGCGTCGTATGCGCTGTCCACGTCGTCGTCGTTTGTGCCAGAAGAGCTGCGCTGCCAGTACTCGAGCAAGCGCTGCGAGAACACGCGCACGAACAAGAAGAGCGGCGGGCTACACAAGTTCTGCGCCGTGCATCGCGAGAAGGCGAACCGCAACCAGATGCGTCTCGACCACCGCCGTCGTGTGCTCAAGCGCATGGCGCAGCGTGAGCAGCAGCGCAATGGCGGAGGCTCCAGGAGCGCGCCGTCGTCAGTCTCGGGCAGCAACAGCCCATACCAGAAGCGCGTCAAGGACGAGGACAACGAGAACGACGAGCACAGCCACAACAGCCACAACGGCCACCGCCGCCACAGTAGCCTCATCAAGGTGGAAGACGACCTGGAGATCGACCTCATGCCACTGGCACTCCACCGCGAGAACGCGTCGTTGAACCCACAGTCATCAACCCTCTTCGATCCGCAGGACCTTCACATCCTCGAGACCCTGCTGTTCAGCGACGAAGACCAGGCCGAAGACGACGAAGACATGGGAGAAGCCGCCTCATCAGTGTGCCACGGCGAATGCTGCGGCCACTCGTCGCCTGTCAGCTCCACCAGTCGCAGCACACGAGCCGCCAGCAGCCCAGCTGCTGTTTCCTCATGGTCGCTCAACTTGTAAGCAAGCCACGACAACCAGCACACACCACCACCAACCACCAATAGCAAACAGACACATAGCAGACAAGTAAGAGGAGCCAAATTATATTTGGTGAGGCATTATTAAAAGAGAGTAAGCGAGAAGGTAGTAGTGATATGATATAAACGCCCAAGAGAAGAAGAAGAAGAAGAGCGCCAGGCATGTAACAGTAGTAAACTAGTCCTAGAAGGTAGATATATAAACCCCACAATCCAAAACAGCTTTGGCAGCCTCTCAACCATCGATTCCCATTCAGTCCATTGCAACATTCAACCCAGTAGCTTCAGTAGCGTTAACATTCACACCCGATCCCATAGAGCTCCGATATACCGCATATCCAATGCATGCCCGCCAGTCGATTTCCACGGGCTTCTGCTTCGCATTCATTCACTCACTCATTCACATTCGTCTCGTTGCTCCTCATTAGAGAGACCAACCAGCGACATGGCGGAGGGGAGTGGCATCCTCCGACCCACGTACTGTAGCAGCAGCAGCGCATCCACGCTGGCTCAGGAGAGACGATGGATGCGTCTCGGCATGTCTCTCAACGCGCATTCGTCTTCGCATGCGTCGCAGCCATATCCACCACCAGCTTACTTTCTCTCTGGCCCTCACCATCACTTGAGTCCGTGGCCCAAGCGTAACGTAGCCGATTGGAATGTGGAAACGTGGAACTGACTTTCTCTGCAGCCCCGCACTTGATTTTACCAGATATACCATCCATATATACATAAATAATGACTTTTATACAGCTATACAAATACTATACTAGCACAATTATGTATTAAAATAAGGTAATACAATTCATTCACAAGCCTAATTTCATGTAAAATACTTTAAAATAGGACGTTTTTGCCAAATACAGTTAAATTTAATGTGTATCACATAAATATTTTATTGTAACCGAAGTAACTAAATATTGTACCCTAATAACCCTGTAACCTTTGTTGAGCTTTCTCGAAAGCGCCACGTAATTGCAGTTGCAATAGACAAAAGATCCAGACAAGCACGATGCGCGCGCTCCTGTCGCTCGTGGGCTCCGTAGCCGTGGTGACAACCTCGACGCTCTCTTCATCGCCATCTGCTGCCGCATCGGCAGCGTCGCTCTCCTCGCTGAGCGACCTGCGCGGCATCTCGCCCTCGCTGCAGCTCAAGCTCGCGAGCGTCTCTTCCGTACGTACGCTCGCTCGCTCGCTCGCTCATTCTCTTCCTTCCCAGATGTATGTGCAAGTTGATGGATGTGTGTCCATAATTATGGGATGTGTGTGATGTATACGCGCGCATGTTGTAGTTCACGTGTGACAGTAGCGCGAAGAAATTTGACGTGTCGCGTATCAACGACAACTACTGCGACTGCCAGGACGGCAGCGACGAGCCGGGCACGTCCGCGTGCTCCCACACGAGCGCGGTCTTCCACTGTGCGAACGCGGGCTTCTTCTCGCAGGACGTGCCCACGTCTCGCGTTAACGACCAGATCTGCGGTATGGTGTCAAGCGTTTGGCTCGCTCGCCTTGCGCTATCATTGTGTTGGTTTTCATTGTCATTGTTGTGCGTGAACGTTTTCTGTAGATTGCTGTGATGGTTCGGACGAGTATGCGAGTGGTGCGAATTGTCCCGTGACCTGCAAGGCGCTCATGGACACGTTTCAGACCGAGAAGGCGGTTGTGATTAAGACCATGGAGGCCGGCGAAGCGGACCGCAAGGCCATCGAAGCCGAGTCCGCGGACGCGTGGGAGAAGGACCAGGACAAGAAAGCGGCGATTGAAGCGTCCATTTCGTCCTTCAAGGTCATGCTGGAGCAGCAAGAGGCGATGAAGAATCATGAGGAGAAGGTCGAGAACGACGAGCGCGTGTACCTGATCCAAGCGAACAAGAAGGACCTCATGAAGCAGCTCGGGCTTCTGGAGCTGTCGCATGAGCAGCTCGGTTTGATCATTCTGGAGCTTGGTAAGGGACTTGAGAACAAGGATGAGCTGTTGGCTCTGATTAAGCGTGAGCGTGATGTTGTCAGTGCGACGCTGGAGACACCACTGCCACAGTCCCCGATCGAAGAGCAGGAGGAGGCGTTTCGCATTCGCGATGAAGAGCGCAAGAAGGAGACCGAGCGCATTGAGAAGCTTCGTGAAGAGCGCCGTCTGGAGCGAGAGGAAAAGGAGCGCGTGCGCAGAGAAGCCGAGGAGGCAGTCGCTGCTGCAAAGGCTGAAGCAGGTGAGCAGGAGGACGAGGTTCCTGGTGTTGGGGGTGCTGAGACGCTAGCGACGACGCCTGAGCCTACAGCCGAGCCAATCGTGGAGGAAGACGATGCGGACCTGAAGCTGCCAGATGTCGAGGAGCGACCGATGAAACTGCTCTTTGAAGAGCTCAACGCGTACCACGACCACCAGCGTCCCGAGGCCGTCCAGGCGCGTGAAAAGCACCAGGAGACGAACACGAAGCTGGTGCAAGAAGAGAACGAGCTGCGCACACTGGAGGCGATCGTTAACAAACAGTACGGCGCCGACCGCATCTTCTACTCGTTGCGGGACAAGTGCCACGAGACACAGTCGGGCGAGTACACGTACTCGGTCTGCTTTTACGGCGAGGCAAAGCAGAGTTCGACGCGCTTGGGGTCGATGCAGGAAGTGAAGGAGGGCGACGACTTCATCGAGTTCACGGGCGGCGACAAGTGCTGGAACGGCCCACAGCGGTCGATCAAGGTGACACTGGAGTGCGGCGCACTGCCAGTGGAGCTCTACGCGGTGGACGAGCCGGCGACGTGCGTGTACACGGCTAAGCTGCGCACCCCGGTGGCCTGCGACAAGAGTAACCGCGACCGCGTGCTGTCGCCGAGCGATGGTGCGGCGCCGTACAAACCGCACCACGTCGAGATTGAAGTGTCGGCCACGATGTAGAGCAG
Organism: Pythium sp. MPC-2022a; assembly: GCA_038050625.1. Classification (NCBI taxonomy): domain Eukaryota; phylum Oomycota; class Peronosporomycetes; order Pythiales; family Pythiaceae; genus Pythium; species Pythium sp. MPC-2022a. Next base: position 7,062 of record JALBZB010000763.1, on the reverse strand, counting down.
CCAGCGAAGGTAAATCGATGTCGCTGCTTTTGCTCTGGGCGCTGTGTCAAAGCGAGGAATATGTGCAGGTAAGAATGGGCGAGCTGAGAAAGGTATTCCTGCGACTATGGCTGTTTCTCACTGCGTGCGTTTGTTATGGTTGTGATAGAATTTTAAAAGGTCGGCGTGGTGGTATGCGAGCTGATCCCACCAGCCACCAACCAACGCCAAACGGGCATGTCGCGCATAAGAAGAAAAATGAAATGAAGACTGCATGTTTGCTTTGTGGGTGGGTTGATGTTCTCACGCTTGTTGCTGTTGGTGTCGCTAGAATCGGTTGCTGTTAAAATTGTTCGCTGCGCCAAACGGTTGTTGCGATTGCTGCTGCTGAGCTCCCCACATCTGCTGTTGATGCTGCTGCTGCTGTTGAGGCTGATAAAAGCCTTGCGCTTGGTGCTGCTGTTGCTGCGGCGGAGGATAGAACCCCTGGGGTTGCTGCCCATAGAACTGCTGCTGCTGTGGTTGGTGATGAAACCCCTGGGTGAATCCTTGCGGTACGCTTCCACCTCCCATCATCGTGTTACCAGAAGCCTGACTCGATTTGATTGGACCAAGTTCAGCGAACGGATCCACTGGAGGAGCAGGTGGTGTTGCCGCTGGCATGGGAGCTGCAAACCCAAATGCTGGCTGTTGCTGCTGTTTCACGGGACTCGCTGGGAACCCGAACGCGTCCATGCGCTTGCCGCCATCCATAGGAGCCGTCATCGCAGCCGTGAAGCCACCTGCGGATCCTAAAGCTGAAGCGGAATTTGGCGATGGGAAATTCGCAAAATTCGCGAACCCGTCCGACGGATTTGGCGCGGTGTTCCAGGCTGAGTCAGTGCTGCTAGTCGAGGCGCCAAAGCCATCGGTTGATGCCGCTGGTTTTGCTGAAATGGTCGGGTTGAAATCCATGTCGAGCAAGTCCATTGCAGGCTTGGTCGCGGGCACCGTCTCTTTCCTTGCTTCGGCGGTCTTCTTCGTGGTGGAGGTGGATTTGCCACTTGAGCCGAATGAACCGTCACGCGTCTGTGCTGCGCCAGCTGCAGGTTTTTTGTCACTGCTACTACTGCTGCTTGGGAGCGCCTTCTTCTTTAGCGACGACGTCGCCCCGCCTCGTGGCAGTGGCGGGATCGGACGGTTCTCCATCATCTCGTCGATGCACTCCATCACGTGATCGAGCGTCGCGCGCATCTCGACGTCCGCAGTAAGCATGCGCTTGATCAGCGCGTGCACATCCGCCGAGTACTTGGAACCCTCGGGGATCGTGTAGCGCTCGGTGCGCAGTCCATCAGGCGGGAATGGCGGCTTGAAGAACGCCATCGTGTACAAGATGCAGCCCATGGCCCAGATGTCCACCGCCTCGGTGAGTTCGCCCGAGCCGAACATGGCTGTGCCTTCGATGTCCGCGAGCTCGGGCGACCGGTACATCGCGGTCGTCCGCTTGAGCACGTTCTCGACCTCACGCGTGCGGTCCTCCTTAGTCTTGAGGCTCTGCGGTCCTTCGACACACGAGCCAAAGTCGCAAAGCTTGTAGGTGCCATTCTTGGCCATGAGGAAGTTCTCGAGCTTGAGGTCGCGGTGCGCGATCAGAGGGTCTTGCTGGTGCAGCAATGCCACCGGCCTGTATGCAAATATCAAGGCAACTGTGAGTGAGGTTGAGTGGCTAAGAATTAAAACTCAGTGGGTGTACTTACACGCAAAGCTGTCGGAAGACCCGTAGCAATTCGCGTTCGGTGAATCGCTTTTCGCCCATCTTCATCATGTTCTCGTACAAGTGACCCGACGGACAGTACTCCATCAAGATGAACACCTCGCGCTCCGATCCTTTCGTGCGATTCGTCTGCGACGCGATGAACTCGACGACCTGCGGATGCTTGAACCGCTGGTGCAGCCGCACTTCGCTGTGGATCCACGCGAGCGTCGTCTCGTTCTCCGCGAGCAGGCGCTTGAGCACCATAGGCTTGGCGGTCGCGGACACGGCGTCCTTGACGAGGAAGATGAAGGACGAGCCGCCTTCGCCCAGGTACTTGACGATCTCGACCTCGTGGCACCCGACGGTCGTGCGCTTGCCGATGTGCTGCTGCACGTTCCCCATTGCTGCTGCTGCTGCTGTTCTGGGTGGGAAGAGATGGTGATCAGCTACTGTAGCAGAGCGTAGTGAGAGACTGTGTGGGGCTCTGAGGGCTGCTTGACGGAGGGCAAGAGCAAGAATGGGAATGCGCTCGAAGATTGTATTTGGGTTCATGCGGATGTGTCCGTTTCAACGTCGTTTCGTGTCTTTCCCTCTGCTAACAAATATTAATGTTTAAAAACACATATTTACAATATAAGAAGCTATTTGCTGGTACTATTGATAACATATTATATTACATAGAAAAGCATCTATAAAAGAGTAAACAGTAAAAATAGCTCCAACACAAACATGAGATCGGTTGCGCGAATGTCGCACAAACCCATATCCATGTGACCCGAATGTGGCGGATTCGGAAAGGGGCTTTTGGAGGTTGCGCGAAAGTAGCTCGTCACAGCGAACCACCACTGGTCAGTCAAGCTCGATCAAGAAGACCAAGACAGCACGAGTATCAACCGAACAAGCGCGAAGGGGGAGAAATGAAGCACGGCGTGGCCTTCCGCAAGCTCAACCGCACGTCGGAGCACCGATGGGCGATGCTCCGGTACGTTCTGCTCGATAGATGATCTCACGTTGCATGCACCTATACCGCTCTTTGTGTGTTATTATGCTGCATGTAGCGGTGTAATGCGTTGCGAATGATCTTATTATGGAAAATGCTGATTGGTATGCTGTTTGTGGCTCTGTAGAACGATGGTGAACCAACTGATCACCCATGAGCGCATTCGCACGACGCTGCCGAAGGCCAAGGAGCTGCGCCGCGTCGCGGACCAGGTGGTGACACTCGCCAAGCAGGGCGACGTGCCAGCACGCAAGCGCGCCGAGGCGATTCTGCGCACCCCGGAGGCCGTCGACAAGCTCTTCGACGTCTTTGCGCCACGTTACGAGTACGTCTACGCCGCTTTATCATTATTACATCGCATTGAACTGTCGCTTATTGTTTTTTTTGTCTGTGTGTGTGTGCAGAGCTCGCCAGGGTGGATACACGCGTATCTTAAAAGCAGATTTCCGACAGGGTGATGGCGCCGAGATGGCCGTCATCGAATACATCGACCGGTACGTAGTCCCTCTCTTTCTCTATACTACGTCGTACCCATTGATAGGCTTTGTGCTGAGTGTGACGTTTGTGCCTGTGCTTGAATTCCTAACAGACCTGGTGAGATGCGCAAGGCCAAGCCACCACAGGGCATCGCCGCCATCAACGCTGCGTTCGAAGCTCAGAAGGCGGAATAAACGCACCTCAAACGTATAGATCCCGTGTTTGCTCTGCTCTCTTTCTCTGTGTGTGTCTATTACTCTATGTGGAATGGGCTAATGGTGAAGACGAGCGAGGGCGGAACAGCTAGAGATCAGTAGATAAAGAAGAACACACACAAGGAAAACAAAATGTCAAACAAAAAAGCACGGATGTATGTACAGCTGGGTATTCGTAGGCTCCCATCTCACTATCGCCTTTTGATTAGCAGCTTCTCGTCCAGCTCGGCCTCCGAGTCGGGCTCCTCGGTCTCTTCGAGCTGGTGCAGGCGCTCGTCCACAACGAGCAGCAGGTTCTGCACTTTGGTCATGTCCTCGCGGAGCTTGAGTAGCTCCTGGCGGTCGCCCGAGAGCGCCTTCACGGCCTGGTCGTACGCGATCGTCGCGCGCTTCATGTCTTCAAAGCTCGCTCCTACTGATGACATGGCTCCTCCTGTCGCGTCGCCCTGTTTGTCTGCGTGCAGTGACTGCAACTGCGGATACCCGAGTTGGTAGCTGGCGATCGTGGTGGTCGCAAAGCTGTAGAGCCCACGGATCGCGTCCAGCAGCACCGGCGTCGTCAGATACTTGCGGCCCAGCACGGTCTGGCACTGGCTGCAGAGCAGCTCCTGGAATGAACTGCCCATATCCATACCTTCCTTGGACGTCTGCGGCTCCTTGGTCGTCGTGATGTTGGTCACGGCGCTCAGCGTTACGAGCAGCAGGTCCGCGTTCGAGCCCACGAACGAGTACGAGTCGCCAAAAATCGATCGACACGTGCCGCACTGGAACACCACGGGTGCCGCGATCTCCTCCTCTTCTAGGTCGTCTTCGTCCTCATACTCGTCTTCTTCGACCTCTTCACTCAATGTTTCCTGCTCCTCATCCGCCTCGGTTGCTCGGCGCTGTCTGTTGCCGCTACGCTGCTCTATTGTTTTTCTCTCTTCCTTCACCACCAGTTTCTCTTCGTACACTTCAGCGTACGCACTGCTACTAGCGCGCTCTGTCTTCAGAGGCTGTTGTTGCTGCTGGGCTGATCGGTTTTTCTTCCTGACGGCGACCGCGTGCGCAATGATCTGTTCGGGCGTGACGCGCGACGGTGCCGCTTTGGAGCTGCTGCTACTGCTGCTGCGAGATGACGCTTTGCGTACCGCCGCGTTGTGCACAGCGGCCTTTTGTTGCTTTTTGTGCGTTTTGCGGCTGCGCTGAGTACTCTCCAGCTCCGAGTCGTAGTCGCTGTCGTCGTCTCCTCTTCCTCCGGCGGCTGCGGATCGCTTTCCCGCCATTTTTCACCAAATCTCCAACTGCACGAAAATGAACAGATAAAAATGCCGAGATACCTTTATATTGCAACGTATCACCACCAAACGAGTATAAATTCTGCATGGGTTGCTAGATTAGGGGCGAATGAGTCAGTGAGAAATGGCCATTCGACCGAAATGACACGAATGTGATGTGGAATGAATGACACACAAGGTCAATAGAAAAATGCACAAGCTACTTTGCCTCATAACATGTTTCTTTGTCCATCAATACACGTCCATAGTACACTGCTGTGCTGGTACATTGTTTGTCGAATGGTTCTGTTTGGTTCTGGTTACTCGGTGCTTCACTGGTGTGTCCTGCCTTCTGTTGTCTGAGTGAGGATGATGTTTTTTCCGCTCCAGCTCATAAATGATGGCGATAAATGAATTGCTGGCGGGCATGGCTCCAGCTGCTGTCTCTACAGCTTGTTCTATCTCGCCAATGACTTCGCTTTGTCGTTTATGTCGCTCGTGGGTGAACTGGCACGGCTTTTCTGGGCGGGGGTTGGTGGATGGACGGGGTTTCTGCCATCCTTGCGGTTGTCGGACGTCTGCATTCGTGATCCCCATCGCTCGTTGTGTTCGCTGTTACCTCTTGTCTGTAGCTCTCTTTCTCTCTCGTTTTTTTCTTTCTTCTGTCGCTGCTCTTGTCTGTTCGCTTGCTGCACCTCATCTCCATCGCAAACAAACCACCAATTTTCACGGCTTAGTGGTTCTGGTTGTTGGCACCGCGGAACGCAGCGTACTGCTGATGCAGATCGTCAAACCACGGGTGCGACATCGCAGCACGCGCAGAGATACGACGACTTGGTTCGTACACGAGCATGCGCGACAGCAAGTCGACGCCCACGTGGTCCAGCTGGGGCACGACCTTGGACAGCGGCTGCGCGCGCCATTTCGGAAAGCTGGTCTTGTAGTCCGGCAGGCTCGAGACGCCCGGCCAGTTGCCTTCATCCGGGGTACCAAGTACTCTGAAGATGCGGAAGAGCTCGTCGATCTCCGAGTCTCCAGGGAACAGCGGCTGCTTGTTGACCATTTCCACGAAGATGCAGCCGATCGACCAGGCGTCCACAGGCGTCGAGTAGTGCTTGGCGCCGAGCAGGATCTCCGGTGCGCGGTACCAGAGTGTCACCACTTCGTGCGTGTAGCTGCGGATCGGGATGCCAAACGCGCGCGCAAGCCCAAAGTCCGCGAGCTTGAGGTTGCCGTACTGGTCGATCAGCAGGTTCTGCGGCTTGAGGTCGCGATGTAGCACGCGGTTCGCGTGGCAGAACGCGATGCCGGCGAGCAGCTGGTACAGGAAGCTCTTGATCTGCAGCATCTCCATGCGGTGCGGGGTCTTCTCAAGACACTTCTTCAGGTCCTGGTCCACAAACTCAAACACCAGGTACAGCTTGTTCTGCTGATGGATCACGTCGTAGAGATACACGACGTTCGGGTGCGACGAGAGCTCCTTGAGCAGCGAGATCTCGCGCATCGCCGTGGACGGCACGCCCTCGTCGTCGGCCTCGAGCCGGATCTTCTTAAGCGCGACCATGCGTCCGCCATTCGCCAGGTCCTTCGCCTTGTACACGATACCATATGTGCCCTCGCCGATCTTCTCGACCTTCTGGAAGTTCTCCATTGTGCAGTTGCTGCGTGTGTCAATCGGATCAATCAATGCAACTCAACCCAGAGTCAATCCGTCAGTCAGTGACTTGCGGCGTGAAGGGGGAGTCACGGCAGGGAGCGTGATGTTGAGAGCACGAGCAGCAGCTAGTGGCGTGTAGAGAGTGATACTGTGAGAGTGGCCGTCTGGTGGCGAAAGTGCTAGTGCCGTTGAGAGTGCTGTGCTGGCAGCTTCTCCCACGTCGTGCCTGTTGCTTGTAGCTGCTCGCGTACCGACCGCCGACTGATTCACGATGGCGGTCGGTCTGACTGGACTGGTCCGTCCAAAAAAGTTGCAGCAGATGAAGTTCTGATGTTTCGCATATCCCGTCAAAGTCGATTCCAGAACAAAAAACTCCAGTCCAGAACAGCAAAAATTTAATTAAAACTCAAATCAACCAACCCCAGGGTATTTTGGCGCGGGTTTGGAAGATTTGAGTTTTGCCGTTCTGGACCGGAGTTTTTTCTATTCTGGATTGGATTTTTTCCGTTCTGGATGGGTGGAAAAAGACGGCGACACGCGGATTTCATGCGGAATATGTATTTTTCCAAAAATCATTCCACGTCCATCGACCCGTGGAATGATACGCGCACAAACAGACATGCACGCACGTTAGAGGTGCTCTACGGTGGTGGCAGGAAATATAAGACCGCCAGATTTTCTCGCTATGTGAGCTGAAAACTCCATCAAATTGGCTGAAATTTTGACACAATGCTTTTGTTCAT